>RJWJ010045726.1:0-11633 GCA_004363605.1 Indri indri
GCATTCCCTGACCAGACCCTGCTGACTCCATGGCCCGAATCTCCTAGCCTGCCGTCCACGTCTCTCTCCCCACCCCCTTTACCTGTATCCTTGGCTAGACCACCACCAACTCGCTTCCAGTCTTCTTAATCAACAGCCTCACAGCTCCATTTTTTTTTTAACCCATCTCCAATTGATTCTTTATAACAAAGCTAGAGTGATCTTGCTAAACAAGCACATTAGATCCTTTAAAGGGTTGTCTTAAAATCCTTTCCTTAAGACGCTTTCTCTGAGCCTTTACCCGATCTAAATCGGATAACCTGGTTATTCCCCGTCACAGCTCCTCACCGTTTCCTTCCTCGCCTTTATCTAAGTTTTTAGCCACACATTTAGGGTGGGATTATTTGCATGGGGGTTGGGACCATGGCTGTGCAGATCTCACTCTGTTAAGTAGCACCGGGCCTGGCACAAACTGGAACCGAAGGAAATATTTGCAGAATGAATAACTGATAGATTCCACAGATTCCAGGCTGCTTGTCAGTTTCCAAGGGTGCTAAATCACTGCTCCTTAATCTCCCCTTGAAAACCTGGGTTTTTCATAAACCATCTGCTAACTGCTCAGTCGCCAGCGGAGCCCGCCCAGCCTTATCCTATTCGTGGAAACACCAAAGGCATGTTTTCATTTTCCCCTTTAATCTCGGCAGTGCCTTTGGCCCAACTTGCAGGTACAAAAATCTATGAGCAGGAGCATCAGAGGGAACTGCCCTAAGAATAACTCACCGAGGACTCCGGGGACTCCTAGCCAGTCTATGAGGGTTATAATCATGCTGGAAAACCTTGGCTAATTTAGAGTCATTCTGATTTCCTGCCATGCCTCTCCCTGGAAGCCAGAAGGTGAATTAGCCAGGAAACCAATTAGCAGGTCATTTGGGCATTTTTCCCTGGAAGACACACCTTTCCAAACCTGTCTTGGAGGCGGAATGACTTGTCTTTGCCCATCTGTATCAATGGGCGGGTCCGGAATTTCACACGCATCCTTTAGCATTTAGGAGAAGCCTTAGGACGGAAGCCACTGTTTAATCTGAGCCGGGCTCATATTTTGGGAGCCTGTCTCCCAACTAAAGGCCAAATTAACCAGATAATTGCACTGTCTGGATTTTGCTGGACAGAGCGAATGGGTTAGTTGTGGTTGGCCTAGAGGAAGCTTCCGTCCCTCCTCCCCACTCTCTTCCCCCAACCCCCCCAAGCCAAAAACTGCTCGCCTCAACTCTTACGGGGCCAGGAGTCACAGAACCCGCATCGTTTTGCATTCCGTTACCCAGAACTCCCTCCTGGCTCTGCGGGGGCCTCGCAGCAGTGTCCTAGCGGGGCTGGAGAGGAGAGGGCCAGGGTGGTTGGCACGTCAAGCTCTCCTCTGTTTACGTTTGAGGCAAAGGGTCTTTTTCTCCACAGGCTTAAGTCATCCCTCTGTGGGACCAAGCAGAGGAGGTTGATGAATGGATTAATATTAAGTAGACTCAAGTTCTGAGAGATTAGTGTTCTAGGACTTGGTGGGATGGAGCCTTGGGCTCTAATTAAAAAACAAAAAGACTGGAATATTCCCATGGTCCGTCTTTCCCAGTGTTAATGGAGGTACGAACACAGAAAGAACAATGCCTTGCTCCTGCAGATGGAGAGAAAGGCATGAAAAGGTATAAATCCTGCCCTTAAGCAACTCCAAATCCAATGAGGAAAGCTTGAGAAGCCACAGATTCACATATGGATGCCAGTGGCTCCCTCTTGGTCCCTGTCCTTGCGTGACATTGGAGTTAGGATGGAGTTAGGAGGATGTGTGTGGATCCCAGGGAAGGCTGTTGGGTGGAGACATGTTCGTCTTCTGCCCTTTATATATTTCTTCGACATAAAATGTCTTCTCAGGGAAAAGGTGAGATCTTTCCCTTAAAATATTTTAAACACTTCCGTCTTCATATTTGTATTTTTTCATGCTCTCTTCAGCCTTTAATCCAGATTTCTTTCTGGGACAACCTTTCTTAGAATGAACCTTAGCTGTGTAGATATTGACCATAAGTACCATGTATATTTCAAGAAACAATTTTCAACAAGACAGGGAAATGGAGGTTGGATGTTAATTCAGTTTTGTGGATTGGTAGCAGGTTGAACATCATCCTCATTAGGAAACGAGTTCTTGATAGAAATACACCTTGAGAAAAATCTATCCGATGTCTTGCCAAAAGGCTCTGCCCTTGGCTTTGTTCTCCTACTTCTTAACAGTGATTTACCAAATTACATGTGCTGATGACTTGAAACTGGATGGGAATATGAGAGAATATGCTGGATTAAATTCAATATGATCAAATTGAATGGGGATATAATATAAGGTCCCATTTAAAAACTCAGTTGCAAAGGAGCAGGACTGGGGAGACCTAGCTTGTTAAAATCACATGAGGGGAAAAAAAAAACACCTAAGATTTGAGTTGAACACAGCTTAATATTTGTGGGAGAAATTATGGTATGAAGGTTAAGATTGCGGCTCCAGAGTAAGATTGACTAGAGATGGAATCTCATCTCCACCATAGTTTAACTGTGTTGACTTTCTACCTGTAATATCTCTAAGCATCAATTTCCTCATCCGAAAAAATGAGGATAATAATTTCCATCCCATCAAGTTATCGTGTTGATTAAATCAAGTAATATAATATGCTTAGCATAGTTTCTGGCACATATGTTAGGTGCTCAGTAAACTATAGTTAAGGTTGTTACTCCTCCCAAACCTGACGCCACTTCAGGCTGCATTATCAAAGCACAGCGTTTAGAATGTAGGGAGGTGATGGTCCATACTCCCTCCCTACACATACACACAGTGCTAGTGAGACTGTAGTGAAAGGTCGCATCGTAGTGTCACACCGCAAGGGATAACAGCAACCTGGTTGCCTTCCAAAGAGTGACTGGAGTAAGAAGAGACTAAAGCCTATGAGGGAAGAGGATCGATTTTAAGGAACTGGAGATGTTTAGCCCAGAGAAAAAGACTGATAGGTCCCAGTCTCCTCTTCACAAATATCTACCGCTTGAACGAGTGTGGATGATAAAGTAATAGCTACCACATGTTGAGTCCTTACAAGATAAAACTAAATGCTTTTTATTGTTGCACTGTTATCACCTCCACCTTACAGAAACTGAAGCTCAGAGGGCTTGCTCAGGGTGGCCCAGCTAATAAGCGGCAGGGGTCTGTTTAGAACCCACGCTGTCTGACTGCAGAGTCCTCCTGTTATCTGCTGCATTTTTTAAAAAATTCAGAATGTTACAGCCGTACGAAAGCTTTGGCCACATAAATTGCCTTTGCACCGCCCAAGTCAAAGCTACAAGCGTGCCCATCCCCCACACCCATTAGGTGTGAATTTACCCTTCTCCCCCCTTCCACCTGCCCGATCCCCAGTGAATGTTACTTCCATATGTGCACATAAGTGTTGATCTATCAGTGCTAATTTAATGGCAAGTACACGTGGTGTTTGTTTTTCCATTCTTGTGATACTTCCCTTAGAAGAGTGGGCTCCTGCTCCATCCAGGATAATACAAGAGGTAGTTCACCATTTTTATGGCCTATTAGTACTCCATGGTATACATATACCACATTTTATTAATCTACTCATGTATTGATGGGCACTTGGGTTGTTTCCACATCTTTGCAATTGTGAATTGTGCTGCTATCAACATTCGAGTGCAGATGCATTTTTTCTGCCAGTGTTGTAGATATCAAGAACAATAACCAAAATGTATTAGTTAAGGCACTTCACAGGCATAATCTTAGGTCAACCGCATGAGGACCCTTTGAGATGGGTACTTGGACTGTGTCATTTGGCAGGTGAAGAAACAGGCTCAGGAAGGTTAAACAACCAGCAGAAATCAGTGATAGACGAGGAATTGGAACCCAAAATTCTGTGCTCTACCCCGCCCTACAGTGTTTCACTGGGGTTAGAGTTCAGCCTAACCCCAGGTACAATCCTGCAGGAAGACGGGTTTCAACACGGCATGAACAGAAGCCACTAGGCAGTGCCGACTCACGAGGAACGGGCCATGCCCCTTTGGTAAGTAAGGCGTCTCCTGTCCTGGAAGTGCTCCGGAAGAAACTGGATGACTGATTTGAGGAATGTTTCACAGGAAATTCATGCACCTAGCAGGAGATAACCTTTATTAATTTTTCTTTATTTTTTGGGGAGATGATAAAAATATATTCAAATAGTTAAAAATTAAAAAGGTACAAAATGGTATTCGGTGAAAAGTCTACCTCCAACTCTGCCCCCACCAATCTAGTTCTCTTCCTTGTCGTTAACCATTATCACTAGTTCTTTGGGCAACTTTCCAGGGCAATTTTAGATGCAACGAGCAAATACACGTATCTACTTTTCGTAAATGATAGTGGTCAGAAAAACATGCCCCATTCCAGGTATTTCAGAATGGGTTTAGTAAGGAGGATCGATTACAAATGGATCAAAAGGGGAAATCATAGTACCCAGAGCCACCACAGTTCTACGTGCACTGTCGTCACTGCCACTGCTGCTGGTGGAGCTGCCGCTCTTGTCCCTGCAGACCTGGGAGCCTGCAGGCCCACTGAGGCTGCCGGAATCGCCACCACCTGCCCTGCCTGCTGTTGCTGGTGGTGAAGCTTCTGTAGCTACTACAGAGGCAGAATGGTTGCTGCCTTCTCCCTAGGTTCATTGCTGCGTGAATGCCTTGCCTGGGTAGAAATGAACTGGAGCCATGTGGCAAAAGGATCTGGGAAGTGCAGATTTTCGGCTTTCAGCGTCCGTAGTGCAGGAGAGAATACGGAAGGATGGTGGCCATAGACAGGGACCGGCACGGTCCACCCCTTTGGCCACTCAGCATCCACACGTGCCTTTCTGCTTATCCATACTCCTCTGCACCCCGACGTTTCACTTAATATATCTTGGAATTTATTCCGTGAGAGTACATGCAGAGCTGCCTCCTTCTTGTCAATGACTGTCATAGGGATATACCATAATTTGTTTTCTGTAATTTTACTATATAAACAATGCTAAACCTATGTCATTTCTAACATTTTTTAGTACCTCTGTAGGATTCATCCCTAGACATAGGAAAACTCATTCCAAAAGTATTGCATGCAGTAAATACTGTAATGCACCTTGAAGAATGAAGGACTTTTCCCCGCAGCTGCTGGAACTGCTACCAGAAAACAGCCCTCAGCCGTCCGCCCTCTCCTGGAAGTGCCTCAAACAAGGTCTCATCTCTTTCCTGGGGCAGTGACATCCAGTGAGTGGACAGCGCAGGATATAAAGGCCTGGCCCTTTCTCCCCAGTTTGGGAGAACTCTGAATGGCCACCCGGCTTCAGAGCTCCTTGCAGAGTTGCCAGAGACCTCTGCTGAGACCACGGTGCAGCCCAGGCTCTCTCTGTGCACAGTCCTGCTTTCCTCCTTTCTTTTTTCCCCCTCTTCCAGTGATGGCGATTCCCAGAGCATTCCCTAATGAACTTCCCCCAGGCTAGTATCCATCCCACAATCTGCTTCCCAGAGAACCTAACCTGCGAGAGCACATTGATGATTTTGATAGATGTGGCCAAGTTACCCTCTGTAGAGGTCATGTAGATGAGCTGTCTAAGACTCCTCTGCTCTGGACTTCCAGGACGCTGCATGCCCCTGGGTTGTGGAGTCCATCCTGCACAGAATGCTCTCCTGGTTGCAGCCCAGGCATGGATGCTGAACTCTGAAGTGCTCCATAATTTGATCTTCCTATTTGACCTCCTCGTGTTTGAAATTCACCAGAGCTTGGCGTTTCTCTGCAGGGCTGAGTCCGGCAGAACTCTACCCGCTCTGATCCACTAAGCCTTGTTTTGTTAACACAATCCTGCAAGATTTATTTGTTTGGCTTGGCTTACCCTGACCTCAGACGTTCTGTTTTGTATTATTTTTAAAAGCGTGCAGGTCTCCATGGAGGCCTTTTTCTTTTCAAATCTAAGAACCAGCTGGGGGAATAAAAAAAGCAGGTGGAATACTAGGGCGCATTAGTTGAAACATAACTCATTAGAGGAGCGAGTGTTTTTCTTCTTAACCATGGCATTGATTAATGTGGGTTTATCAACTTCCTGGGTCTGCCTCCGGGCTCACCAACTTAAGATGACTAGAGAAAATGGAGAAACGATGATGGTGATGATAGCAAACTTTTATTGAGCATTTACTGTATGCTAGATGTCACTTTAAGGGCTTTCTGTGCAATAACTCATTTAATCCACACAGTATGCCTGTTGCTGAGGAAACTGAGGCTCAGAGAGAGTAAATAAATTGCCCAGGCAGGGTCACCTAGTTGTAAGAATGTGGTGAAGCTGGGATTTGACCCCAGGTCTGACTGACTCCAAGGTCCTCGTTCTGAACTAAAGTAGATCTATCGGAATACATGTTGTCTTTATAAAGCTTTTTTGCCTTTCCCCTCTTAGCTAGAGTACATATCCTATGGTCTCCTCCTATCTCTTTTCCCTACTCTTTTGATCTACCGGGTAAGTTACAAACTCATATGAGATGTTCTCCCAGCAAAAGACTCTTCTTTCCCTGACTAACCCCAATGGCCCTTAAGTCATCATTTGATGTTTTTGGCGTATTTGTGCATAGTTCCTCTCTTAATAATCCTGTTTGTTCTTTGTTTTCTCCCAGGGGTTAAAGTGGGTTATTGACTTTAAGCCTCGCAATGTATCTTTAGACTACACGAGTAGTGTAATAGCTCACAGTCCAGAGCCAGAACACCTGGGTTTGAATCCTGGCTCCGCCACTTCTAGAGTGACCTTGAGGAAGTAATTTAACTTCTCTGAGCCTCAGTTTCCTCATATGTAAAATAATACCAGTAAGTCCCTGTAGAGTTGTTGTGAGATGAAAATCAGTTACCATGTATGAAGCCCTCCAAACACAGCCTGGCATACAGAATGTGCTTACTAAGCGTCAGTAGTATTTTGGCGATCACTTTCAAATTGCTGGACACGTACTGTCCAAGTAGTTTCTAGGTTTCAGTCTCTTGGATCATTCAGAAATAGAAAGGATATAATTCATACTCTGAGGAAGTTTGCAGGGCAGTTGGCAAGACTAGAAATGTAAAAAGGTCATGTTTATATATATGTTTTGAGTATTTGCACATATATCCAGTTGTATTCCCCGTTGATGTTCGGCAGTCAGTTGGCAACTGGTGTAAATTTCTAACTTCTCCTTGACAGTAGCCAGCACAGACCCCGGCCCTGAATAGGTCTGCAGTGAATGTTTGTCAAGAGCATGTGCGACTGAGTGGATGATGCTGCAAAGTCATAGCAGGGTAGAGCCAGAAAGGCCCCTGGGAGATCATCTAATCCAACCCCCTTGCTTAACAGCCAAGAGGTTCAGAGAGGGGAAGTGACCAGACCTAGCACACACATCAAATTATCGTTGGAGCCCAAGGTGTGGAGAACCCGGACTCCCCATGTCTCGGGTCATTGCTTTTCATACTACATTTCTCCGTCTGCCCATGCTAGCTTTTGTCTTCCCTTTTAAGAAGCCATTAGTCCCTTCCAATGGTTTTAATAGCAAACACATGAATCTAATCCTCTTATCCTGAAGTCCATATTGCCTGCATTTCTCTGTGAGAGGCCTTCCTCTTGGGAGGCATGTAGAATGGAGTGCCTAACCGTAGCTGATAGCCAACGGGCTCCAACCAGCGAGGCTGGGGGAATGCCGAGACCAAGGGTGAACGAGCCCCACCGATTCTAAACACGTGTTTAGGGACCGTGTTGCCTGTTGGAGGATCCTTTCGGCCACCCTTGTCTTTTCTGCTAGAGGGGGCTCTAGCATCCTGGTTTGGCTGTACCACTCAGCACTGCCACCAGCAAGGAGAAGGAAGGAGGAGTGAGACTCTTGCACTGAGAAAGCCCAGCCCACAGCTCCTTAGCCTTCGCCACTGTGTTTGGTGACTCACCTTTCCTTACTGCCAGCCTGTTTCATCCACACCTGCCCTGCCCCGGTCAGTGCCATAGCGGCTCCAGTGGAAATTAAGTGGACATTCTGAAGGGGAACTCAACAAGCCCTTTAACCTCTTGAGGGATGTGCAATGAAAAACAAACAGAACCTGTCTTATCTCAACTGGCGTCTTCATTCAAGAAACACTCACTGAGTTCCCACTCTGTACTTGGTCCTAACGACAGAGCCCTCTATCTCAAAGAGCTCTTTGTCTGGTGGAAAGATAGACATTGAAGGCGGTGACCGTAATACGTGGCGATGAGGGCTGTCATGGAGATCTGTCTAGCCTGGGGACATTCTCACGAAAGGCTTCACAGAGAAGCTGATTCTTAACTGTGGTTTGGGAAAGAGAATTGGGGAAGTGTCAATGGGCAGTTATGACATCAGGCTCTTTCTAGCTAAAGAGCCTGTTTTAAATCTCTGCTTGTCACATGCAGGGCGAATGACCAGGGTCTAGGGTGCAGGGAAGGGGCAGTAGAAGCTGGAAAAGAAGGTGGAGAGCAATCTATTCCTGGTGGGCTGTTAGTGCAAGGTGTTCAACCACAGCTGTTCCCCAGAGGCAGTGGGGACACATGTACTGGACTGTTTAAGCCATGGAGCACCGTGACCGTGGTTCATTTCAGGATGCAGAGGCTCATCGTGGTTTTAGAGGATGGGCTGGGTGGGAATGCTGGCATCAGATTGGAGGTGGGAAAACTCAGCTCTGGCTTTGGTGCAAGGACAACTGGTCCCTGAACATGAGGCCCGGGTAGGAGGCACATGGAAAGGGCTGCAGAACTGCTAGGTGAACGCACGTGCACCCTAGCCACCGTGCTCCTTAGCCGTGTTCCTTCTCATACCTGTAGTCTGTGTCTGAGACCAGAAGAGAAGAGATGACCTATTTTCCTGCAGACTGAGAGGCTGGAGTGAGACTGCATGATGTGTTTGAGCTGGCATCGCTTGAAAGCAGGCCGCCGCCGGCTCCTCTCATTCACCTCGGTCCAGCCTCCTGCCTGACCCACTTCCCACCGCACAGTTCAACTTGGCCCAGTCTTCCTGATCTCTGGCCTTGTGATTCCTTTGTCTGCTCGTGGTCTCTCTCTCCCTACGCACAGCCGCCCCGTGTCCACCACCCCTCCAGCTTCGCCGTTGGCTTCTGCTCGGCCATGCTTTACGTGTTCTGCCAGCTCTGCCCTCGTGCCCACCGCTTGGGGTCTGGCCCACTCCCCGATGGGAGGGGCCCCGCTGGGCTCACCTCAGCCCTGCCAGAGGCCCCTGCCCGGATGTGCCTCCACACTGGGCTTGAGCCCTTGCATTTCAGTAGGAATCAAGGGTTATTAATTAACCCAGGGTGGAACCTATTATGAAACATCCCAGAGAACTGGAACGAACCAAAGGGACTTCTGAACTCACAGCAGGGAAAAATGCCTTTTAATTGACTTGGATGACTTCACCGCAAAAATCTGTCTGGCTGTTATGCTAAACTGGAAACTAATCTATTAGATTGTCTAAGGAATCTCCCGGCCCACCCTAAGCAGAGTCTCCCAAGGAGGGGCGTAGGGTGGACACCTAAACAGGACTTAGGCACTGAAATGGCTTCCCTTGGATCATACCCAGTCTGGGCACATTTTCTAGTCCCTTGGGAAAGAGAGGGAGACTGATACCCCAGAATAAGCTTATGTGCCCCACGATGGCTATCTGTAACATCCCATAGGATGTTAGTTGTTGTCAGGCACTACTTACTTTAGAACAGAATTCAGCCTAAGCTGGACCCGTCTCAGACCCCTTGTCGCTGGGAGTTTTAAAGGGTGACATGAGAAAGTTTCCACTAATGGTGTGTCACACAGATGACAGCTGTGCAGCCTGAGCTCTGAAGGGATTAATGATAACAGCCCGTGTCTGATCACATGCTTACTAAGTGCCAGGCACACGCTAAGCACTTCGCGTGGATTAGTTTATTTAATCCTCATCACGGCCCTGTGATGAGCAGGACTGTATGTTCCCCGCTCTCCAGATGAGGAGCCTAAGGTTCACTCAAGGCCACACAGCTTACAAGTGGCAGAGCTAGAATTCAGAATCAGTTTAACTCCAGAGTCTGTGTTTGTAGTTTTTAACCTTTATGCTGTCTTACTTGGGAAGGTGTCTCCTGGAGAAATAAAATCCTGGGGGGACTTGGTGACTTTATTTTCATTAACTGAGGGTGGAACCTATTATGAAACATCTCAGAAAACTGGACTGAACTCACAGCAGGGAGAAATGCCTTTAATTAAAAGGCATTTCTGTTGACTTAAAGGGCTGGTTTGTGCATCAGACCTGTTCTGTGGGACTTGAGCTCTGCATGCAAGGCCTCTGAGAGCTGGCCCCTGCCTACCTGTCCCACCTCGCCTGTTCCCACAGTCTACCTTAGACTTCAGTCTCGCCAAAGCCCCACCTGTCTTGTGTTCACACCTTTGCTTGGATTCATGCCTTTGCTTGTGCAAGTCTCCCCTCCTGGAACGTATTTTGCCATGCGTTCTCCAGCGTTTAGCTCAAGTGTTATTTCCATGCTGGTTCCTTCTGATCAACCCTTCTGTTCGCGCAGAGCAAGGTGCCTCTTCCCCGTGTCCTCACAGCCCCTCCTGCACGTGTCTGCCCTTGCGCTTACCAGATTGCTCTGAGATTACCAGTTCACTTGCCTCCCACTCCCTCTAGACTCTGGGCTCATTAAGAACAGGGACAGTCTCTTTATTCATCCTACAAATATTCATTGAGTGCCTACTGTGTGCTAGGTGCTGGGGCTACAATGTTGATTAAAGGCAGATGTAATCTCTACCTGATGGTGCTTAAAGCCTAATGGAGGGGAAGATAGCATATTCTCTCTCTCTCTCTTTCTCACACACACACATACACATATACCCCATAATTAAAAACCGTTAGGAGCTGTGAAAGTAGGATACACATTATGGTGGCCTGTGGTGAGAGGGTGGCAGGTACTCCAGTTACCCAGATATACAACCTGTGTTCCATAAACGTTTCTCAAACTTGTCTGAAAGAGGGAAAAATGAAAGAAAGTACAGAGAAAAGCTTTGATCTGCTATAAGAACTTAGACCCACCCAAACATCCTCTTGCATGGTAAACGATTCAGATAAAGCTGTAGTCCGACAGGAAAGATACAGGTAACGCATTGATACATTATGGTACAGGTAAAGCGATGCTTGACATTAGCATTTACATAATGTGCAAGCCACCGTCTAAGCAGTTTATCAGTATAAATTCACTTAGTTTTCACCGTGACCCCCACAAAGTAAATATTGATGGAACTGAGACTCAGAGAGGTTGGGTGTCCTACCAGAGGCCACACAGCTGGCAGGTGGCAGAGCTGAGATGTGGACCCAGATGCTCTGGAGTGCCCCACATGGACCCCTGCACCGACCACCTGTCTAGCTCGTCTGCAGAGCTGGGCTCACCGAGGCACGGTCCTTGCCCAAGCTTGCGCTGCTTTTCCAGTGGAGCCAAACGACCACCACCCTTGCCTCCCTCTTGCCAAGTCTGGCTTTGGGAGTTCTGAGGGGAAGAACTTGGCCATGATAAGAGGGCCGCACCTGACGGGAAACCTCGGGGCAATGAGAGCTGCATTTTGGGAGCTCCGAGTATACGTTAAAGGAAAGAAGGAAAGTTAACTATCCACGGCCAG
>RJWJ010045727.1:0-11653 GCA_004363605.1 Indri indri
CCACCAATTATATAGGATTAGAAATCCCACCTTATGCCCTCATTTAACCTAAAAATCCTATCTTCAAATACAGTTAAACTAGGGCTACCATATATGAATTTTGGGGGTTAGGGCTTCAACATATAAAATTTTGGGGAAACACAATTCAGTCCATAGTAATGATTTTGGCACCCTTGTCACAATAAATTGGTCATAAATGTGAAAATTTATTTCTGGGCTCTCTGTCCATTGGTTTATATGTCTGTCTTCATGAAGGTATAAACTGTTTTGATTACTGTAACTTTGTAATAAGATTTGAAACCAGGAAGTATGAATTCTCCACAATTTGTTTTTCTTTTTCAGTATTGTTTTGGGTGGCTATTTGGGGTCCTGGAAATTTCATATGACTTTTAGGATGGGTTTTCCATTTCTGCAAAAAATGTCATTGGGGATTGGATAGAGGTTGTATTACATATGTATATCACTTTGGGTAGTATCGTAATCTCAACATCTTAAGCTTTCCTATTCATGAACATGGAATGTTTCTCCATTTATTTAAGTCTTACTTAATTCTTTCAGCAATGTTTGTAGTTTTCCATGTGCAAGCCTGTCACCACGGTTACATTTATTTCTAGACATTTAATTTTTTTGGATAGTATTATAAATATAATTGTTTCCTTCATTTCCTTTTCAGATTATTTATTGCTGGTGTA
This sequence comes from Indri indri, assembly GCA_004363605.1. Taxonomy (NCBI): domain Eukaryota; kingdom Metazoa; phylum Chordata; class Mammalia; order Primates; family Indriidae; genus Indri; species Indri indri. The sequence continues at coordinate 693 of RJWJ010045727.1, forward strand.
TAGAACAAAGTTGATTTTTGTGTATTGATATTGTACCTTCAACTATGATAAACAATTTATTAGCTCTAGTAGTTATTTTGTGATTTCTTTAGAATTTTCTAGATATACATTATACCATCTGTAAAGAGAGACAGTTTTAATTTTTCCTCTCCAGTTTGGATGCCTTATTTCTTTTCATTGCCTAATTGCTCTGGCTACAATGTCCAGTACAATGTTGAACAGTGATGTAAGTCGGTATCTTTGTCTTGTCCCTGATCTTAGGAGAAGGCTCCACTCTTTCACCATTAAGTGTAATGTTAGCTGTGGGTTTTTTATAAATGCCTTTTATTATGTTGACGAACTTCTTTCTATCACTTGTCTTTTGAGTTTTTTTAAATAAGAAAAAGGCATTGAATTTTGTCAAATGTGTTTTATGCAGCATTTGATAGGATCATGTATTTTTTCCTCTCATTCTATTAATGTGGTATATAACTTTGATTTATTTTCTTATGTTGAGCCATCCTTGCATTCCTGGGATAAATCTCACTTGATCATGGTGAATAGTCCTTATATTATGCTATTTGATTCAGTTTTCTAATATTTTGCTGAGGAATATTGCATCAATATTCATAAAGGATATTGGTTTGTATTTTCTTTTCTTGTTGAGTCTTTGTATTTGGTAGCAGGCTAATAATGAACTTACAGAATGCATTAGGAAGTATTCCCTTCTCTTCTATTTTTTGGACAAGTTTGAGAAGGAGTGGCTAATTTTTTAAATATTTGATTGAATTTGCTACTAAAACTATCTGGTCCTGGGCTTTTCCTTGGTGTAGGGCTTTTATTAATACTACTGATTTAAAGGGCACTTTTTTGGTTCAGATTTTCTACTTTCCTACTTTCTTTTGAGACAGTTGTTGTAATTTGTGTATGTTTAGTAATTTGTCCATTTTATCTAGGTTATCCTATTTGTTAGTGTACAATTTTTTATAGCACTCTCTTATAATGCTTTTATTTCGGTAAAGTCAGTAGTACTTTCCACATGTTTCATTTCTCTTGTTTTCATAATTAGTCTAGTTAATGTTTTTCAATTTTGTTGATCTTTTTAGAGAACTAACTTTTGGTTTCACTGCTTCTCTTTATTGTTATTCTATTCTCTATTTCATTTCTCTCCACTCTAATCTTTATTTCCTTCCTTCTACTTGCTTTATATTTAGCTTGCTCCTCTGTCTCTAATTCCTTAAGGTGTAAAGTTAGGTTATTGGTTTGAGCTCTTTCTACTTTTTTAAAATGTAGCCATTTACAGGTATAAATTTTTCTCTAAGTACTGCTTTTGCTATATCCCATAAGCTTTGGTATGTTGTATTTTTATTTTCATTTGTCTCTAATTATTTTTAATTTCCTTCATGATTTCTTTTTTGACTCATTTGCTGTTTAAAGAGTGTGTTGTTTAATTTCCACATATCTGTGAATTTTCCAGTTTTACTTCTGTTTTTGATTTCTAGCTTCATTTCATTTTGCTTGATTTCAATCTTTTAAAATTTATTGACACTTGGATTTATGGTTTAATATATGGACTATCCTGAAGAATATTCTATATGCGCTTGAGAATAATGTTTATTTTTCAATTCTGCCACGGTGTAAATACATGATATATACATATATATTTATATAGTCTGTTAGGTCTAGTTGATTTGCAGTCCTTCTCAAGTCCTCTATTTCATTATTTATCCTCTGTCTAGTTGTTATATCTATTATTAAAAGTAGGATTTCGAAGCCTCAACCATTATTGTAGAGCTGTCTCTTTCTTCCTTTAATTCTCATTTGTGATTCATATAATTTGGGGCTCATTGTTTATTGTATAGATGTTTATAATAGTTATAGTTTCTTGAATTATCAAGATGTATTTCAATATATGAAGTCTTTCTTTGTCTCTTGCAATAATTTTTGACTTAAAGATCTTTTTCTCTGATATTAGTATAGTAACCCCAGCTCTCTTTGGTTGCCATTTACATGCAATATCATTTTCCATCCTTTCAGTTTCAACCTATATGTGTCTTTGGATCTAAAGTGATAGATATGCTATGTATAGCATAGCATTGCATCACATTTTTAATTGTGTTTTTTTTAAATTGACAAATAAAAATTGTATGTATTTATCATGTACAACATAATGTTTTGAAATATGCATACATTGTAAAATGGCTAAATCAAGATAACTAATATATACATTACCTCATACATTTATAATTTTTTATGGTGTGAACCTTAAAATCTACTGTCATAAATCTGAAACACAATATAAAGAAATCAGAAAATCAACTCAGAATATGAATGACAAATTTACCAAGCAGATAAATATCTTTAAAAAAACCAAACAGAAATTTTGGAACTTAAAAATTCATTGTAGGAAATACAAAATACATTCAAAAGCTTCAATGACAGACTAACTCAAGCAAACAAAAAAACCTCAGAGCTTGAAGACAGGTCTTTGGAAATAATTCAGTCAGACAAAAATAAAGAAAAAAAGAAAAAAAAATGAACAAAGCCTTCAATACATCTGGGACTACATAGGGTAACCAAACTTATGAATTACTAGTATTGCCAAAGGTGAAGAGAGATAAAAAGATTAGAAAAACTATTTAATAAAATAATCAATGAAAATGTCCCAAGTCGAGCAAGAGAATTAGACATCCAGATACGGAGTCCCAGTGAACCCCAGGCAAATACATTAAGTGAAAGTGAAAGAAAGAATTTTAAAATTAGCAAGAGAAAAGTATCTAGTTATCTATAAAGGAGACCCCATCAAATTAACATTGGACTTCTCATCAGAAACCTTTCCGGCCAGAAGAGAATGGGATGACATTTTCAAAGTACAGAAATAAAAAAAAAAAAAAACTTTCAGCCAAGATTTTATATCTTGCCAGAATAACCTGACATTGAACCAGGGAGAAATAGAACTCCTGGACAGACCTATAATGAGTAGTGAGATCAAACAATACAAAGCACAAGATGAGATAAATTCACAGCCAAATTCTATCAAACATACAAATAAGATCTAATAGCAATCTTTCTGAAACTGTTTCTAAAAATCAAAGAGGAAGGAATTCTCCCTGACTCATTCTATGGGGTCAATATCACCATGACACAGAAACTAGACAAGCACACAACAAGAAAAGAAAACTACATACCAATATCCTTAATGAATATAGATACAAAAAGCCTAAACAAAATACTACCAAATCAAATCCAGCAACACATCAAAAATATAATGCACATGATCAAGTGAGTTTATACCAGGGATGCAAGGATAGTTCAACATATGCAAATCAATAAATGTGACACATCGCATAAACAAAATTAATTTAAAAAGCTATATGATCATCTCAATAGATGCAGAAAAAGCATTCAACAAAATTCAGCATACTTCATGATAAAAATCCTCAACAAACTAAGCATAGAAGGAACATGCCTCAAAATAATAAAGGCCATATATGACAAACCCTCAGCCAACATCACACTTTACTGGGAAGAGTTGAGAGCGTTCCCCCTAAGAACTAGAACAAGAAAAGGGTGCCACTTTCACCATACTTATGCAATATACTAATGGAAGTCCTTGTCAGAGAAATCAGACAAGAGAAAAAAATAAAAGGCATCTAAATTGGAAAAGAGGAAGTCAATCTATTACTGTTTGCTGATGATAGGATATTAATATTTAGAAAACCCTAAAGATTCCACCAAAAAAATCCTTAGATTTGATAAACAAATTCAGTAGCTTCAGCATAGAAAATCAACATATAGTAATCAGTAGCATTTTTATACATCAATAATGATATAGCCAAGTCCCATTTATAATAGGTGCAATGAAACAAAATAAAATAAAATAAAATAAATTACCTAGAAATGTATTTTACCAAGGAAGTGAAAGATCCCCACAAGGAAAACTACAAAGCACTGATGAAAGAAATTATAGATGACACAAACACATGAAAAATATTCCATACTATGGATTGGAAGAATTAACATCATTAAAATCACCACGCTGTCTAAAGCAATTTATGGTTCAATGCAATCCCCATCAATATACCAATGTTATTTTTCACAGAATTAGCAAAAACAATTCTGAAGTTCATACTGAACCAAAAAGAGCCTGATAGCCAAAGCAATCTTGAGCAAAAAGACCAAAGTTGGAGGCATCACACTGCCTGACTTCAAATTATACTATAAGACTATAGTAACCAAAACAGCATGGTATTGGTATAAAAATAGACACATAGGTCAGTGGAACAGAATAGAAGGCCCAGAAATAAAACCACATACTGACAGTCAACTGATCTTTGACAAAGACAATAAGAACATACCTTGGGGAAAGGATATACTTTTCAATAATTGGTGCTGGGAAAATTGTATTACTCTCTTATATTATACAATCTCTGCCTTTTGATTGCACAGCTCAATCTATTTACATTTAAAGTAATTGCAGATAAAAATGGACTTACTTCTGTCATTTTACTATTTGTTTTCTGTCTGTATTATATACCTTTATTGTTCCTGTTTTCCTCCATTACTACCTTCTTTTTCACCTAATTGTTGTTTTATGTTATTATTTTGATTCTGTCCTCATTTCGTCTTCTGTATATTTTTATTTTTTTACTTGTTATTATGGGATTACAAGTCACATCCTAAATTTATAATGATCTAATTTGAATTGATATCACCTTAGCTTTGATAGCATACAAAACCTGTGCTCCTATACAACTCTGGCCCCCAACTTTTATGTTATTATTGTTACAAATTGCATCTTTATGTATCATGTGTCCATGACCATAGATTTATAGTTATTATTTCATGTGTTTGTATTTTAAATCATGTATGAAATAACAGGAAGAGTTAAAGTCCCAAATGTCATAATTCTGTCTAATTACCTATATAGCTACCTCTATGGAAGTTTTTTATTTCTTTGTTTGCTTAAAGTTATTTTCTAGTGTACTTCCATTTCACCAAAAAGATTCTTTTCACCATTTCTCATAGGACTGGTCCACTAACAAAAAAATCCCTTAGTTCATGTTTATCTGGAAATGTTTTAATTTTGTCTTCATTTTGTTTGTTTGCATTATATTTGAGTTGGGATCTCGCTATGTTGCCCAGGCTGGTATTGAACTCCTAGGCTCAAGCACTCCTCTCACCACAGCCTCCTGAGTAGCTGGGATTACAGAGGTGTACCATTGCATCTGGATTTCTTCATTTTTGAAGGATAGTTTTACTATATATAAAATCTTTGCTGACAGGTTTTTATTTTCAACACTTTAAAATGTCATCCCAGTCCCTCTGGTTTTCATAGTTTCAGAGGAGAAATCTGCTGTTACTCTTACTATGGTCCCTGATACATGACAAGTTGCTTCTCTTTTTCTGCTTTCAAAATTCTCTTTGTTTTTGGCTGCAATAATTTGTTTATAATTTATCTCTGTGTGGGTATTTTTGCATTTATCTTTCTTAGAGCCTATTGAGCTTCTTGTATGTTCAGATCCTTGTCTTTTATCAAATTCGGAAATTTTTTCGCCACTATTTCTTCCAGTGCTTTTCCCTTTCTCTCTCTTCTCCTTCTGGAAGAAGACTATGTCCCATAGTCTCTTAGATTCTATTCATTTTTATTAATTCTTTCTACTTTCTGTTCCTCAGGCTGTATAATTTTAGTTGGCCTATCTTCAAGTTTGCTAATTATTTCTTTTGTCTACTCAAAGGTGCTAGTAAAATGCTCTAATAAGTCTTTTATTAGTACTATTGTATTTTTCAGCTACAATATGTCTGTATTTTTCAGCTTCAATATGTCTAATTCTTTTATATAATTTCTATTGATATTCTCTATATGTTCATAAATTATTCTCCCAGTTTCCTTTATCTCTTTGTCTGTGATTTCCATTAGCACTTTTAGCATATTTAAGATAGTTAATTTCAAAGTCTTTGTCTAGTTAGTGCAATGTCTGTGTTTCCTCAGGGACAATTTCTGTTAGTTTCTTCTGTGAATTGGCCAAACTTTCTTCTTTCTATGCTTCATAATTTTTGTTGCAACCTGGGCATTTGAATATAAAATGTGATTATGCAAAAGGTCAAATTCTTTACCTTCTTTAAAAAAAATTTTGTTTGCTTGCTGTGGTCTTTTGTTTGCTGTTAATGACTTTTCTAAACTACTTTTTGTAAAGTCTATTCTTTGTAATGTATGGTCACTGAAGACTTTATTTTTATTTTATTTTTATTTTTTTTGAGACAGAGTCTCACTCTGTTGCCTGGGCTAGAGTGCCATGGCATCAGCCTAGCTCACAGCAACCTCAAACTCCTGGGCTCAAGCAATCCTACTGTCTCAGCCTCCCGAGTAGCTGGGACTACAGGCATGCGCCACCATGCCCGGCTAATTTTTTCTATATATTTTTAGTTGTCCGATTAATTTCTTTTTATTTTTAGTAGAGATGGGGTCTCGCTCCTGCTCAGGCCGGTCTTGAACTCCTGAGCTCAAACAATCCGCCCACCTCGGCCTCCCAGAGTGCTAGGATTACAGGCGTGAGCCACCACCGCGCCCGGCAAGACTTTATTCTTTTGCTTGTGTTCAGCTCATGTTTTGACAGAGATTTCCTTAATGCCAGGAGTCAAAAAGAAAAAGAGAGAGACAGAAAAAAATAAGAAAAGAAAAGAAAAAAAGAAAAGAAAGGTTAAGTTTGTCTTCATCTTGAAACTAGAGATCAGCCAGAAATGAAAACTTAGGGTCTTGTCATGCCTTCTGAGCTCGGGTCCTGTCCTAGCCATGGTTGTGGCTTTCTAAATTTCGGAGTGTACACAGCCACTTTTGAATACCCTAATTTTCCAGAGAAACCTTTCCTCAGCTTTTCCTTCCAGGCTTTTGGTGCTCTACTACTTGCCCGCACTGCAATCGTTTGGCCCTGGTGTCTGTGGGCTGCTCGTTTGCTTTAGAATGGATTTGAGGAATGGCTTCTGCTTTTCTTTCCTGAGCGACTCTGAGTTGGCAAAACAAACACAAGCACTATCGAGTCAGTCCTTTAGGTGGTCCCCAGACAAGTCAGAACAGATGAACACATCGAGACTTCTCTGAGAATAAAGCCTGCTCTGCTTCCTCCTGAACCCGGGCGCAGGGTCCCGCACTCACTCGTCTTTTTCTTGGTCCAGCCTTTGCTTTGTTGCTGTAAACCTTTGACTGTTTTCCAGAGTTCTCACGTAACTGGTTTTGACAGTTACTGCTTGATTTTTCAATGTTTCTCTGAAGGGCGCTTGGAGCTACCTACTATTCCATTTTTGCTGACCTCACTTCTTCTCACTGGAGCTTTTATTACTGACATTTTTTTTATTTAACATCTTTCCCTCCCCACTATAATGTGATGTGATGTGCATGTCTAGTGCATAATTGATATTCAATGTCTACTCCTTGACCACATGAACATAATTGTCCATGAAGATAGACTGAGATTTTTTAAATTATCAATAAATTGGATGATCATACACAAATATTTAAAAATAGCTGATTTCTCATTAAATATCATTTATTAATTTTTCCAAGGATCTTAATTTTACTTTGTAGAGGCCCTGTACTGAATTTCATCACTTTACCTTGGCAACTGCTGGTGACCTATTGGTGTTCAAATTTATCGAGAATCACTGGAAGCAAAGTCATGAAGAAATTTAATATGTTAAAACTCCCACATCTATAATTGGCTTACAACTTTTTACATGGCTCGTGATTAATTTTTTTCATGAAAATATACCATTTATAATTTCAAAAATCAAATATATCTTCTCAAATAAATATATGTGCTTTGTTGATGTAAAAGAGCTTATTAAATATGCTCTTGTAAACTTGTTATTCTCTATTATGAGAAAATATTCATTCAACATACATGTGAGAGGTCAACTCCATGACAGCAGAGCTAATGTGAACAGAAAGCCTAAAGTTGTCCAAGTGGACTCACCTGGGATGCCGACAGCTTTAATTCTTTCTGCCATTGCTCACCATTTAAATTTTTGATAACAAAAATTGCCTCTTTGGTTCATAATAGCAACCTGATAGGCTTGTATATGAAATTATATTTATAGTTTCCTAGGTTTATTATTGTAGTGTTTAAATTGAATATTTTTCAAACATTAATTGGCCTCTTTGGTTCACAACAGCAAGCTAATTGGCTTTTGAAAGAGGTTATAGTTACATTTTTCTGGATCTAAAATTTTCAGTGGTCACCGACGTAACTGAATCCACCTTTGCCATGTGCTGTTAGGCAAAAACTAAGGAGAGCAGACTTGAACATTTGTTTGGACACCCTACACAGAACATAGATTTGCCGCCTGAGGAAACTGTCCAGGGAGGATAACAGAGGTTGTTGTTTTGTGAAGGATACACATAAAAAACTAAAGGAGGGAGGCCTCGCACGTCAGCCAGACTGGGAATCTCAACACAGCAGTATCAGCTGTGGCATCAGAGCAGCCTCATTATTAAATGAGGTTTCAGAAAAATGGGTTGAGGCAGAGATTGGTTCGTTTATTGTAACAGAACTGTAGTTTTCGTAGCCATACATCAGAGAGAATAAAAAGTTTCTGAAGATTGTCTTGGATTATATATAATAGATAGGTAGTTAGATAACTATCAGAACATTCTATGTGTTTGTTTTGGTTGTTATCTATGATAAAACAGTTTTTGTTATTTTCTCCTCATTAATTCAGGTCATTTGATGGTGGTGATTAGAACATTTTCAGCATACAAAATAAAATTAGGTTTTAAACTTGAATTTTTTGTTGGGTCTTTAGAGATATTCCTTGATGACAGATATTCATCTGGAAAAGACCTTATTTTTGGCATGATACACTAAGATCCTAATTTGCTCATTATTTCAGGGAGGCTCAAAAACTGCAGGATAGTCAAAGGAAACCTTTAAATTTTTGATTGGCTCTTTAGTAAGTCTGATTATAAAGAAGAAGAAAGCTCTAGAATTGCAGATCACAGTCTCTTTCCTTAGAGTACAAAAAATCTATTTTGAATAAATATTTTAAAGAGAGGCAATTATTGGGCTTAAGCCAGGAAATCATTTCAGTGCTGATTTTTTCCCCTTTCTTTTTCTATTGTGTAACTGTAACTTTCTACTTTGTTCTTTCCAACCTGTCAGTTTGATTTTTCCTTCTAGCAATTTTAGTCATGTGCTCCCATGTTCTGATCAAAATTTTTACTTTTTTTCCTGCTTTCCTCTAGATCACTGCATGAAATTTGGACTCTGACATTTTGCACAGTCTGTATAAATAGGTTTTTCTTTATCAGAAACAAATTATTGTGTATATTGTGTCATATTTTATACTAGTTTTCAATTAAAATAAATCTTAAAGAGTCTATTCAGGGGGTCGTAAAATTACTGAATTAGTGTCATTTGACCTGCTTGGGATTACCTTATTTTATTTTATTTACTAAAATTTGTCTTCGTAAATATTTGATGGTGATGGTATTTAGAAGTCACATAGGTACTACATAATTTATGAGAGTAACATTTTCAAACCATATGTCACTTTTTTTTCCAATGGATAAAAAAATCTTGTTTTTCACTTTAGCCTCCCAAGGATGCTAGCAAAGATTTTGATAAAGTATGCATTTTCATTGGGAACAGATGTGGGGTGACTAATGCAACAGTTTATGCAGAGTGATTTTGTCACTCTGACTCCAAAGTAAATGCTCTTTCTCTTGTGTTAGATACATTCTCAGGTACCTTCAGTAATTTTTCAGGTTTCTAAGGACTGTGTTTTATTATCTTTATAACCCCCATGATTTAGAAATATGTCTTGAACATGGTAGATAAGTTTTCATAATAATCATAAAAAATTAAAATTATTTAAAACTCATAATTTAATTATTATTTAATATTTAAAATTATGATTATATAAAAAGCAATTTTATCAATAAAACATCTGCACAATAATGGATAGGTAATGATGAACATCAAATGTAAATAATTTCTTTACTAATTGATTGCAGATTTACGTTTGAAATGACACCCGAGCTCTGGCTTTCAGACTAGAAACCCCCGAGGTCTTGGCTACCCATGTTGCCTGAGTAGAATTTGATTTTAATAATGTTGAGTCCACCCTGAGAAAAGAAGGAAGTATATGTATTGGGAAGACATACTAAGGTAGAGTGGGCTCTAATCACCACTTTTCATTTGAATTCTTTATTTTTAATTTTGGCAATCATGTTTGTGAGAGTTTCCTGAGAGTGTGTAACAGTTGGTTTCATCAAATGTTACTATTTCTATTCAGCAGAGTCATAACGGACTATGAGAACAAAAGGAAATCTTTCCGATGGTGCAATGTAAAATGATCACAGTCAGAATACTATTACTAGCAGTAATGTGAAAATGCTACTTTCAATACCGAAACAATTTTGGTAATAAATATTTCTCTCATGGCCACGATAGGAAGAAAAAAAAAAATACCTTACCTAATGTTGTATTTTCTCCCCTCCTTCAGGCCAGGTGGAGTCCGCCGTGGCGGGCTGGTCCAGCTCTGGGGAGAGGCGACTCCCGCGGGGTGGGGCCTCCGCTGGGCCAGTGCGCCGCGGTCCTCCCCTTGCAGGAGGTGGATCTTCAGAGCCTCGTCTGGCTGACTTTGTGCTGCGGGGGCTCATGGGATCCTGGCAAGGAAAAGGGAGGCCTTTTACCCGTGCGGGTTTATCTTAATTGATAGTTTCAAATGCTCTTTAAGCATATGGCATCGTTTTTTCAAATGGCGAAATGATAAAAATGACAGTGTGAGAGAAGGAGGAACACAACAGTGGGGCTGGGCGTGCGCCTCCCCTGCTTTAAGGGCACGTAAGGAGTCCCTGGTGTGTCCAGGGTTCTGCTGGGCTCTGCGGACGTCCCAGCGAAAGAGGAAAATCTCCCCAGCACCCTCCACGCAAAAGAAAGAGGGCAGAGAGTACATGATTAAATGCCAGTATCGATTATGTGCCA
>RJWJ010045728.1:0-11644 GCA_004363605.1 Indri indri
GCAGGCTGTGCAAGAAGCATGATGCCGGCATCTGCTTCTGGTCAGGGATTCAGGGAGCTTCCAATGAAGGCAGAAGGCAAAGGCGCAATAGGCGTGGCACTTGGCAAAAGAGAGTGGGAGAGGAGAAGAGTGAGAAAGGAGGAGGCACCAGGCTCCTTTCAACAACCAGCTCTTCTGTGAACTAATAGAAAGAGAACTCACTCATTACTTTGGGGAGGTCACCAAGCCATTCATAAGACAAATGCCACCATGACCCAAACACCTCCAACCAGGCCTAACTTCCAACACTGGGAATCAACATTAAATTTAGAAGGAGAAACATTCAAACCATATCAGGAACCCACTGCACAGGGTAGGAGACACAGCCTGGCCCATGGCCACGGGACCCCCTGCTCATGTCACGGTCTGCACCACCCAGGGGCTGCCGGCCTCACAGAACCCTGCACAGGCCTTGTAAAGGCACGGCTTAGTGACAGCTTTGAGGACACACTCTGAGGGTTGGGAAGCCGTCTTTCAGGACACAGTGCATTTATTGAACCTGAGACCTCTCTAGGGTGCTGTGTTCTCAGCAGGAAGGACACATGGGATCAGAAACCAAGGGATGGAGGTGGGTGCGGCTCCATGTCCATCACTGAGACTCACCCACTGGGGATCTGCACTTCCCATCTCTGCAGCTCTGGCTCTTCAGGGTAGCAGGTCCTGGTCTCCCAGAGGGGAACACTCTGACTAGGGGATAAACGAGAGTCATTGAGCTACACATTACAGTGGTCACCAGGGCAGGTTGGACAGTGTGTGCCCAGAGACCAGCAGGTGAGAAGAGGAGACCCCTCCTCTCCAGGCACCAGGGAGGGACCCTGATCCCCAGGAGGAGGCAGGGCTGCTTCACACAGAGGGGCAGAAAGAATGTGTGTGGAACCCTAGGATCCACTTGGGACTTCAGGATTCCCCTTGTCCCATTGTAAGTATGAAAGGAATTATCCAGCAACCCAGCCTGAGAGGGTTTGATTTCCAATGGCCCAGACCCCTCAGGAAGGAAGGTTTGAGTCACACCCCCAGGGAATATACCAGGGGCCCCACTCCTGTGCTCTGAAATCCCAGCAGCATTGGTGCAGAGGCCCTGGTGCCCACGGGCTGTCCCCAGCCAGTGATGGGTCACAACAGGGACACTGAGGCAGGCCCATTCCTGGGAGACAGGGTCTCTGATGGCCAACTGAGGCTCAAGGATCCCTCCATGGCCTTGCTCAACTCCCCTTAGGTTGCCTGTGGTCTAGGATGTGTCCAACAAACTTTCTCTCCTTCTGTCCATCACGTGGGCTCAGACCTGCACCTGGGTCTGTGGCTTCCCCAGGGTCATCTGGTTCCTCCCCACGCTCTCTGACAGGTGCGTCCCCTCATAAATGCTGCTGAGTTTAATCCCACCTTGACATCTGCTTCCTGGAGGACTCGGACTAACAAAATCATTTCCATCTGCACACACATCACCTCTTACTTATTACAACTTATAAAATCCGTCTCTTCATCCAAAATCTCCCACTGCATTGGCACTTCTGTGCTGCTGTTTGTATTATGTCTTTGAGTTAATAAATGTTTGTTGTTTTAAGTCACTAAATTGTGGGGTAGTTAGTTACATAGCAAGAGATACCTAATAAAGCTCTCTTAAGTTTCTACTACTCCATAGGTATTATCTACATGTCTGTTATTTCCTTGCATTTTGATAACGTGAGCTATAGTTGCTGTTTCCGATTCCTCTCCTTCTGTTCTTTCTTTATTTTAGTTTGTCTTTTATCCTTCCTTCCCTCCCTTCTTCCTTCTGTCCCTCCCTCTCTCCCTGCACTCTTTCCTGTTTATTTTGGAAGATTCCTAACATATAAAATTACTGTATGTGCTTATGCTAAAAGGAAATATTATCTGGATCTACAGGATAAAAATATAATTCTATCGTATGTGGGATAAAAGTAAGAAAAGGAAATTATTAATAGAGTCTGAGGGGAAAATGTCTGGTAATTCTGAAGCCAAGACAGTGTCTTCAAATTTTTCACGCCTCACTTTCGTCTGAGTGTTTTGAGAACACACGGGCAACCTAAACTCTGACACATTCCTGGTAAAAGTTAAATTGGTACAAGCACTTTGCAAATAAAATTAGCTTTATCCAGTATGGTTAAAATACTTACACCATATAATCCCACCATCCTCCTCCTGATCATATCCTCTGGGGACTTCCTTGCCTATGTATCTGTATGTGTACAGGGGACATGTACATCAATGTTTCTGGCAAGAACTGGAATCAACAACAGGAAATTAGCCATACTCTGGTATAATTATAAAATGTAAAACTTCAGCAGTAAAAAAATGAATGACGGCCTCCCACATCAGGGATAACTCTCTTCTACGTAGGGTGTGTCACGGAAGTATACATGAAGGGTGAGTTCAGTGCACAGAAAGTTTAAAAACAGCCAAACCTATTTTTTCTGGAACTGCAAACAATGATTTTGGTATTTTAATGGGGATTGCATTGAATCTGTAAGTCACTTTGGGTAGTAAAGACATTTTAACAATGTTGATTGTGTGGTCCGTGAGGAAGATATGTTTTTCCATTTGTTTACATCCTCTGTGATTTCCTTCCTCACTATGTCATAGTTCTCCCTGTAGAGGTCTTTCCCCTCCTTGGTTAAATATATTCCCAGGTATTTTATTTTCTTTATTGCAATTTTGAAAGGTATTGAGTCTTTGATTTGATTCTCAGCTTAACTGCTGTCAGTGTATAGGAATGACACTGATTTGTGTGCATTGATTTTGTATCCTGAGACTGTGCTGAATTTATTTATCAATTCCAGGAGTCTCCTGGAATCAGAAAAGACCCTGAATGCCCAATGCAACCTTAAGCAAAATGAACAAATTGGGAGGCATCACTTTACCAGATTTCAAGCTATGCTACAAGGCTATAGTAACCCAACCAGCATGGTACTGGCACAAGAGTAGAGACAGAAATGCATTAAAACAGAGAACCCAGATATAAAACCATCTCATATAGCCATCTGATCTTTGACAAAGCAGACAAAAACATACACTGGGGAAAAGAATCCTTATTCAATAAATAGTGCTGGGAAATTGGATAGCTTACATGTAGAAGACTAAAACAGGATCCGCCCCTCTTACCACTCACAAAAATTAATTCGTGATGGATAACAGATTTAAACCTAAGGCATGAAACTGTAAGATTTCTAGAAGAGGTTGGAAAAAGTCTTACAGATATTGGCCTAGGCAAAGGATTTATGAAGAAGACCTCAAAGGCAATCACAGCAACAACAAAAATTAAATGGGACCTGATTAAATTACAAAGCTTCTACACAGACAAGGAAACAATATATAGTGAATAGACAACCTACAGAATGGGAGAAAATATTTGCATGCTATACATCTGATAAAGGACTAACAACCAGAATCTACACAGAACTCAAGCAAATCAGCAAGAACACATCAAACGACCCCATTAAAAAGGTGGCAAAAGACATGAACATAAGTTTTCAAAAGAAGACAGAACAATGGCCAATAAATATATGAAAAAATGCTCAATGTCTCTAATCATCAGGGAAATGCAAACTGAAACCACAATGAGACATCACCTGTCTCCAGTGAGAATGGCTTTTATTCAAAATCTCAAAACAATAGATGCTGGCATGGATGTGAAGAGAAAAAACGCTTATACAATGTTGGTGGGACTGCAAACTAGGACAACCTCTATGGAAAGTAGTATGGCGATACCTCAAAGAACTGAAAGTCAACCTACAATTTCATCCAGTGATCCCACTAGTGGGTATCTATCCAAAGGAAAAAAAGACATTCTATAAAAAAGACATCTGCACCAGAATGTTTATAGCAGCACAATTCACAATTGCAAAGATGTGGAAACAACCCAAGTGCCCATCAATACATGAATGAATTAATAAAATGTGGTATATGTATACCATGGAGAAATACTCAGCCATAAAAAAATGGTGAAGTAATACCTTTTGTAACAAACTGGATGAAACTGGAGACCATCTTCCTAGGTGAAGTATCACAGGAATTGAAAAACAAAGACCACATCTACTCTCCTTTATATTGGAACTAATGATCACCAGTCATGTATATATATGATGGCAAAATTCAATGGAAATCAAGAAGGTGGGAAAGGGAGGAGGGGATGGGTAAATTTGCGCCTAAGGGGTACAACGCACACTAACTGGAGATACGCACCCTTATAACATTGTCTAAAACTGTACAAAAGTAATGCATTTAACCAAAACGTTTGTACCCACCTAGTATTCTGAAATTTTTTTAAAAAGGCAAAACTAACTAATATTTGTTTTGGGGACATAGACAAATATTGTAAAAATCTTTAGAGAAATGAAGACTCAGATGACCCTTCTGGAGTCAGGGTTAGGCAGCAGCCCATGGTGGCTTCATAGGTTCTGTTTCTTACGCCAGTGGCGTGTGCACAAGTAGTTACTTCATCGTGACTTCTCACACTGGAATTTTCCAAACTGCAGCTTGGGATGCACTTTTGAATAATTTTTTAAATGAAAGAGAAAAGAAAATAGCAAAATTCATTTCAAGGATCCTTTGCAAGAACTACTCACGTTGGAACAGAGGAGCAGCTGATTGTAATGCTTCATGTGACAGAGAGGACCAGGATGCCATGAAAATAGCCCTGGCTAGAAATAGATCATTTGGTCCTTGGCTCATTGGCACCTCTGTGGATTCTCTGGTACCCAATGTTCAATCTGATGAGCAAGGCAATTCCATCTCACAAAGGATTTGATGTGTTAGTTACATTTTACACTTAAAACTGAATTAAGCTGTTACAGAATTGGAAAAGCACATTGCAGATCAAAATAAATTAAATGGGAAAACATTTTAAAAGAACATCAGGAGTGATGTAAAAAAAAGAATAACCCGAGATGGAATAGAAAATATGAATGGAAAACACAATAGAGCTGCTCTGGAAAAAACTTTAGAAGCACATGGTCATGGTGATTTTGAGAATCATGTGGTGCCCGAATCACTTCAACCACATCTCATTAAAAACACCATGAAGTATATTAAATGTATTATAGGATGCTTACTGAATAGCTACTTTTCAAATAACCTAGTGCCTAGATTGGAGTTAACCATTTTTTCCTCCTTGCATCAAACCAAAATTGTCACGATGTTGAGCTAGGTGTGGGGACTGAGGTTTGAGACTCACATTTTTCGAAGGGAAAAGGAATTCAATTAGGCAAATATTTTTGAAGACGATGTTTGAGTAAAAAGTCAGCATCCGGAGAATTCTGAAGAAACTAATTTTGAAAATTTTCTTCCTTCCTCCCTCCCTCCCTTCCTTCCTTCCTCTTTTCTTTCTTTTATTTCTTTCCTTTTCTTTTTAGAAACAGGGACTGGTTGTGTTGCCCAGGTGGGTGTGAAACTCCAGGCCTCAGGTGATCCTCCGGCTATAGCCTCCTGAGTCGCTGGAATTGGAAGTGTGAGCCACTGTGCCCAGCTCTGAATCTTCTTTGGAAAAAAAACAAAGACAGTTATTATTTTAAAGACATTATTGTTACAGCCCTGAAGCCTTGGAAATCTTGGATCAAGCTACTATATGTTCTCAACTTTGTAGCAACTTATTGAAGAGAACATTATTATTAAAGGCATTTGCATGAAAATCTTAGAGATATTCTTGTATCTCCCTTCTCTGTCTCAAACTTCTTATGCAGTACCCAACACTCTGTGATGTCTCAAACTTTTAATCGCTACTTGGAAAAGAGAAGTTTAAACCATTAAAGAGAAATAATCAGAGGAAAGAAGCATTTTATTTACAAAATCCTGAAACAATCACTTTAATGTTGCTTTTGACATGTATGCAAAGTCATTGATACGCCTCCCTTCCAGAGGTGCAGCTTAATTCCCTCCCTGTGAGTGTGGCCTGGACTTAATGCTTCGCTTCTGACTGACAAAGCAACACTGATGTAATAGTTTGTGACTCTGGTGTAGGACATAAAACTCACTGTGGCTTCCACCTTGGTTCTCCCTCTCTCTGGGATCACGAGCTCTGGGAAGCCAGCTGCTGTGTCATACGTAGCCCTGTGGAAAGGTCCATGTCCAGGAACTGAGGCCTCCTGGGACCAACCACCAAGCAGCTGAGGACTCTTCCAGGAGCCATATGAGTGAGCCACATTTCGTGGAATCCCCATCCCCAGTCCAGCCCTCAGATGACACTGTCCTGGCTGACAACTGGACTGCTACCCTGTGAGAGGCCTTGAGCCTGGATCTCTCAGGGAAAACTCTCCTGGATTTCTGGACATCAGAAACTGTGGGAAATGATAAATACTTGTTGTTTTGCACTGCTAAGTTTTAGGTAATTTCATACACAGCAGTAGATAACTAATAGAATTTGCAAAGAGAGCATGAATTATTGCACTTTAATTTTCATTTGCTCTACATTAATTATAAGATATTAAACATGTCATTTGGTTTTAGGAGGTAAAAAGAATTTCCATGGCTAAATAGGGTGTATTTTATTACCACTCACAACCATCCATTTACTTGAACTTCTGTTTCCAACTGTGACCCAACTGAACACAAAAGGAAGATCCAGGCCATGCTAGGCTGATTCTGTGACGTCCCCCAGTAACCACCCCCGGCTTATTCACCATCCCCCAGTTATTCAATCACCACTAATGTAGGTGCTGCTGTGAAGGGATTTGCAGATATAACTGAGGTCCCAAATCAGTTGACTTTAGGACAAGGGATTATCCTGGACTGGACTGTCCTGATCAGGTGAGCTCTTAAATGACTGGGTTCTTCCTGAGCATGAGATTCACACTGTGAGAGGGACTCAGTGTGAGGAAATTTCTTCCCTGTGAGCTTTGACAGTGGAGAGGCCACGTGGTGGGGAATGCGGGGGGCCACCAGGAATCAGGAACAGCGCCCCCACCCCCGCCCTAACAGCCAGCAATGAAACAAGGACCTCAGTCTTACAACTGCCAGAAACCGAACTCTGCCCACAGGCTCCATATAAGCTTGGGGGAGGACCCAACCTCAAGATGAGGACATGGCTTTGTGAAACCCTGAACAGAGAACACATTCACACCATGCCTCATAAGCACATAACATTTTTTCCACTGGAATGAATTTATGAAATGATATGTAACAGTTGCATGAAACAAAATTTTTCCTAACTTTTTTAGTATTTTTCCGTTTATGGTTTTTATGTGAGTAAATTAAATTTTAAGACAATGAGATTTCATTTATTCATTCAACGAAAATTAATTTAGTGCCTACTTTGTACCACGTTTGTCTTTACATACTGGGGATACAGCTTTGACCAAAACAGCCCAAAGCCCCTGCGCCCATGTGCCTTACATTCCAAAGGTTTCGCAAGAGCGAGACAGAGCCATCTGAGTGTTCGCAGTGAAGAAGTAACAGGATCTGACTCACATTAGCAGGGCTCTTGACCACTGTGGGGAGGACAGTGTGGGCAGCACGTGAGGGGACAGTGCTAGTGCCGCAGGTCAGGAGTGAGAGGTGGTGGGACTAAGGAGACAAGTGGCCTGTGGGATGAGAGGGACAGAGGGAAGGGAGGAGAAGCAGGGGCTGAGGAACAGGAGCAGAGGGAAAGAGTTCTAAAGCAGTGGAATTCTCAGATTTAAACACAGTGTTTTATAGATTTTAATACACATATCTACAGAGCCTAGCTGGATGTTCTCTGTATTTAGTAATTTTTCTTTTCTTTCTTTTAATTTTAAAAAATGTAGAACTTGCTCTGGATGTGCAGCTGGGAGTGCTTTGTTTTCACACTTGAGCTTGATGGCAGCTTCTTCACCAGGCAGATGTCTCCAAAGGACCTGCTCCCGATCCTCCGTCCCAGGCGGTGCTAACTCCCCATGCGTAGCTCCATGACTGGCTCGTGCTGTTCCAGCAGCCTGTATTTCATAATTAATACATTTGTGAGGCTGTCTAAATGCCAATTGCCTCCTAATGTTAAGCAGGTTAAAAATACCAAGTGTCCCCCCCAAATACGCACACAGCTTAGATGTGGATGATTCATGAAAACAGGCAAGGAGCGAGCGCTGGTGAGGGGCATTCTGACTGAGCAGGTGCAGCTTTGAAGTGATTAAAATCCTACAACTCCTGGCTGCAACAGACAGTAACAGATTGTGCTTCTTTATATGAGGGGATGTCCTGGACTCTCACACACAGACTCAGGGCTGTGGAACGAAGATAATTTTAAAATACAACAACTCAGAATCCAAGACATATCGTCTGGGAGAGTAAAACTTGGGAGTGTTGTGAGTCTAACTGTAATGCATTTAGACACATTTATATACGGAGCGGCCAAACTCACTTCTTTTGCACCTTAGATTCCTGATCATTCCATATAATTTTCATTATCGTGTACTTTTAAAAAAGGAGAGGCTGTTAATTAATTACGAAATTTAGGTCAGCATTCTACCTTCATGATTTTTGTAGCTATTTCTATTTTGTGAGATTTTAACTTGTTTCTAAAGAAAAATTTGATTGGATTATAATGGGAGCAACTTCCTTATGTTTCTTTGAATACTTTGTGCCCTAACAGTATTAACAGGCATTCTTTATATGAATCTAATTTTTTATGCTATTTGATGAACTTGAAATTTAAAATATTATGTGAAGTGTGGAAAAGCTTTCTGCTGACCCGTGATTTCTTAGAATTATCCCAAGTAATCCAGCTCATCCCATTACTGAATATGTTATTCAAGTTTCCCTACTGTCTCGAAAAAGAAACCAACTTTATATTAAGGCTGATATGCCATTTGTTATAAATTATCTTTGTCATTTCACAGACATGAATTCCCCAAACCTAACTTCTGCCTACAGAAGACAAACAATTCAATCCTAGCTTTAGAAAATAAACACTCAAGCATAAAAAAAAAGATTCCTGATCATTCAGGGGTTACCAAGATTGTGCTGCCCACCCTAGTTAATAACCAAAAAGGAAACGGGTCTCTAAGAGAGTGTCTGTCTGTGCATTCAAACACAATTTCTCCAGGTTTAAAGAGAAAACCCCCGTCTCTACACCTACAGTCCCAGGGCGAGCTCACTCTAGCATCAAGTTCCCTGGGGTGAGTTTTCTTCTAGAAGAGTCCAGGGGGAGAGGAAAGGAGTAGGAGGCAGGGAGTCCAGTTCAGGGAGAGGGATTCCGGGGCGGGAAGTGAAGGGACAGGGGCTGGGCCCAGCCTGGGGGTCCGTCCTAGTTTCCTCAGACAGCTCCTGGGCCGGGACTCAGGGAGAGAGTGTGACAAAGAGCGCTCGGTGCAGGAGGAGAGGGCTCAGGGCAGTGTCGCAGCGCCCCGGACGTGGCTCTCAGGGCGTCAGTCCCGAGGGCGGAGTCCGGGGCGCGGAAGCTCAGCGTTGGGGATTCCCCATCTCCCCGGAGTTTCACTTCTCCCAGTCCCAACCCGAGTCAGGTCCTTCTTCCTGGATACTGCTGACGCGACTCCAGTTCTCACTCCCATTGGGTGTCGGTTTCCAGAGAAGCCAATCACCGTCGCCGCAATTCCCTATTATAAAGTCTCCACAGACCTACCCGGACTCAGAGTCTCCCCAAACCGCGAGGATGGGCGTCACGGCGCCCCGAACCCTCCTGCTGCTGCTCTCGGGGGCCCTGGCCCTGACCGAGACCTGGGCAGGTGAGTGCGGAGTCGGGAGGAAGCGGCGTCTGCGGGGAGGAGAGAGGGGACCGCCCGGCGGGGGCGCAGGACCCGGGCGCCGCGCGGGGAGGAGGGTCGGCCGGGTCT
This sequence comes from Indri indri, assembly GCA_004363605.1. Lineage (NCBI taxonomy): Eukaryota > Metazoa > Chordata > Mammalia > Primates > Indriidae > Indri > Indri indri. The sequence goes on from RJWJ010045728.1 coordinate 9,795, forward strand.
CAGCCCCTCCCCGCCCCCAGGCTCCCACTCCATGAAGTATTTCCACACCGCCGTGTCCCGGCCCGGCCGCGGGGAGCCCCGCTTCATCGCCGTCGGCTACGTGGACGACACGCAGTTCGTGCGGTTCGACAGCGACGCCGAGAATCCGAGGATGGAGGCGCGGGCGCCGTGGGTGGAGCAGGAGGGGCCGGAGTATTGGGACGGGGAGACACAGAAGGCCAAGGGCAACGCACAGAGTTTCCGAGTGAACCTGCGGACCGCGCTCGGCTACTACAACCAGAGCGAGGCCGGTGAGTGACCCCCGCGCTCGGGTCACAGGTGACGACCCCTCCCCACCCCCACAGAGAAGCCCGCGTCGCCCGGAGTCTCCGGGTCCGAGAGTCACCCCGAGGCTGCGGGACCCGCCGAGACCTTCGCCCCCGGAGGAGCCCGCGGGGACTTTCACCCGGTTTCATTTTCGGTTTAGGCCAAAATCCCCGCGGGTTGTGGGGGAGGCGGGGCCGAGTGGGCGGGGCTGACCGCGGGGACGGGGCCAGGGTCTCACACCATCCAGTGGATGTCTGGCTGCGACGTGGGGCCGGACGGTCGCCTCCTCCGCGGGTATGAGCAGCACGCCTACGACGGCGCCGACTACATCGCCCTGAACGAGGACCTGCGCTCCTGGACCGCGGCGGACACGGCGGCTCAGATCACCAAGCGCAAGTGGGAGGCGGCCGGTGATGCGGAGCACTACAGGGCCTACCTGGAGGGAACGTGCGTGGACTGGCTGCGCAGATACCTGGAGCACGGGAAGGACACGCTGCAGCGCGCGGGTACGCGGGGCCTCGGGGCGCCTCCCACATCTCCTGTAGGTGTCCCCGCTCTGCTACAAGGAGGGGAGGAAAATGGGGCGACGCTAGAATGTCGCCCTCCGTCTGGTCCAGCGCAGGAAGACGCCTCCTGGGTGTCCATATCCTGTACCAGGCAGTGACTCTGAGGACCTGCCCTTCCCTTTGGGACAATTAAGGGATGAGTCCCCCAGGGAATGGAAGGGAAGACAGTCCCTGAAACACTGATCAGCGGTTCCCTCTGACCCCGCAGCAGCCGTGGGCACCGTGACTTTTCCTCTCAGGCCTTGTTCTCTGCCTCACACTCTGTGTTTGGGGGTCTGATTCCCGCCCTTCTGAGTCGCTGGCCTCCACTCAGGCCAGGACCGGACGTCCCCATTCTCCCCGTCAGAGACTAGAACTTTCCAACGAATAGGAGATTATCCCAGACCCCTGGGTCCAGGCTGGTGTCTGGATTTGGCACTCCCTTCCCTCACCGGGTTTGTCCTGTCCATTCCCAGGAGCTCACATGAGCACTGCTGCAGTGTCCCATGAGGGATGTAAAGTGCCTGAATTTTCTGACTCTTCCCCTCAGACCCCCCAAAGGCACACGTGACCCACCACCCCATCTCTGAGCGTGAGGCCACCCTGAGGTGCTGGGCCCTGGGCTTCTACCCTGCGGAGATCACACTGACCTGGCAGCGGGATGGGGAGGACCAGACCCAGGACACAGAGCTTGTGGAGACCAGGCCTTCAGGGGACGGAACCTTCCAGAAGTGGGCGGCTGTGGTGGTGCCAGCTGGACAGGAGCAGAGATACATGTGCCATGTGCAGCACGAGGGGCTGCCGGAGCCCCTCACCCTGAGATGGGGTAAGGAGGGGGTGGGGGGGTCACGTCTCTTCTCAGGGAAAGCAGGGGCCCTTCTGGAGCCCTTCAGCAGGGTCAGGGCTGAGCCTGGGGTCAGGCCCCTCACCTTCCTGTCCTTTCCCAGAGCCGCCTTCCCAGCCCAGCGTCCCCATGGTGGGCATCGTTGCTGGCCTGGT
>RJWJ010045729.1:0-11662 GCA_004363605.1 Indri indri
TGGTGATGGCACCTAACTCAGTCAACCTAAATACAGTGGAGGCAACTTTGCCTGTTCCCACAGCTCATTAACTCTCCCAGTTGTCCCTAGAACAATGGGAAAAGCATTTGGAAAATAGAAAAAGATGAAACAGAAAAGCCATTGTTGGGTCACGACAAGCAATCTCTGTGAATTTGGCAACCGAAGAGGATAAAAAGCTTGGAGGAGAAAAAGGTTGAGGTGAAGATTATGCAAACACAGCACTTAACTTTTCAAAGCCAACTTTTAGTGAAAACAGGAAATAATGGAGAAGGAAGTGTGTTTTTCAAAACTTGAAACTTCGGTATGGGGCAAGTGGAATATGGGTGGGTCTGTAAATGTTGGTAGTTCTATAATCAGATAAAAGATGCTACTGTTTGAACCTAGAACCAGTATCTGTGCTCAAAGTAAAAGTAAGAAGTTTTCCACAATAAGTTTGCAGTTTTCCGTTAAGATTTTTTTGTTGTTGTTGTGCTTTTTTTTTTTCTTTTTCAAGAAGCTTAGATACAAGAGATGGAACCAATTTGTTCACGGAAAAAAATAACATGCTTTCACAGCCTGCTGTAACTAACTTGTGTTTTTCCCCAACACTGTGAGAACCAAGTATATAGAAAAAAAATGCCATGCAATGAAAGCCTTTAGCTGTTTTTTTTTTTATATGATGAAGTTACACATAGATGTTGGGTTTACATAAATAATCAACCAAAACATTTTCCAACCATATAATTTTCTTGTCAAGCACATAACATGTTTTTCTTTTTCCTGGAAACTCAATGTCAGAAGTATATGATGGTGACTATTTTTCAAAAGATAATTGGATAATTCCGAGGTCAGAATAAAAAAAATACACATAAATCCTATTTAAACGTCTTATATCAAATTCATTTTTAGGAAGTGGGTGGAAATAGTCTAACATTACTTAAAGTAAGTTCTGTCTAAACTTGAACTCATGATCTGTCACTTATTCCAGGAATGTAAGTTCTTAACCTTATTCTTAGAGCTTCTGGACTTACAAGCTGATGGAGTAAAAATTGACGTTTCCAAAAAATAAAAAAATTAAAAAAAGCAAGCATGCTCCTCTGCAAGCGTTCAAGGTGGAACTGTCTGAGGACACACAGTTCAGGAGCAGAGTCTGTCTTTCTACTGGCATCAAGAGTCACATCCGAAGCAGGACAGACACAGCCTGTGAGGCAGAACATGCTTGCCAAACTTTCTTCTTGGGCCACAGAGTGAGTCCCCCCTGCAGAAGGCTGCCTTTGGCTTCAAGGGCTCCTTCTGGAAGAAAGCAGGGTCCCACTTCCCCTTGGAGCCTCTCCTTCCCCTCAAGGATGAGAGGTTTCCTCTGACCTGCCCAGCCATGTTCCTAACACTCACAACTGTGTTTTATCAGAAACTAAGAGCCTCGCAATCCTTAAAAGGCAGAAAGGGGGCGATGAGAGCAGTGTCACCTACGCTGTGCTGGATTTGGAGAGGAGAGTTCCAAGCCTGTGCCGGCGTGTGCAGCCTCGTCCCAGTGGGTCGGCTGCTGCTCGGCGAAGGGTCCGCTGGAAGAGCAGACCCAAATGAGGAAGTGACTCTGCTTCAGCCGGCCTGCAACAGAGCCGCTTTCCCCATCCAGGCGCAGTCGAGAGCATCAAGGCTGCAACGCACAGCACCGAGGTAAGAGGCAGACAGCCGTGGGCCTCGCCAAGGCCGCCGGCCAGTTTCTGCTCGGCAGGGGGAATGGAAAGCCTCTTTAGAAATAAGACTTTGCAAAATACTGAATATAAAGGATATCTGGAAAAAATGTGTAATTATAGACTCCAAGTTACTGTCTAGACTAGATCCCCATGGTATATCCTTTATATCTGCGGTCTGCAATCCCGGGGACATGGACTGGTACCTGTCCATGGCCTGTTGGGAACCAGGCTGCATAGCAGGAGGTGCGAAGTGAGCGATTGAAGCTTCATCTGTATTTGCAGCCGCTCCCCGTCACTCGCATCACTGCCTGAGCTCCGCCTCCTGTCAGATCAGTGGCGGCATTAGATTCTCATAGGAGCACGGACCCTACTGTACACTGCGCATGCGAGGGATCCAAGTTGTGGCTCCTTATGAGACTCTAATGCCTGATGATCTGAAGTGGAGCTGAGGCGGTGATGCTAGCGCTGGGGAGTGGCTGCAAATACAGGTTATCATTAGCAGAGAGGTTTGACTGCACAATAAGTGTGATGCGCTTGAATCATCCCCAAACCATCCCCCAACCCCCACGGAAAAATCGTCTTCCATGAAACCAGTCCCTGGTGCCAAAAAGGTTGGGGACCCCTGCTTTATATGACATGATGGCAGGGCCGGGCTAACCCCTCGGCGTACATCCTTTATGCAAAACAGCCCTCCTGGCTTCCTTCCCCCTTCATCACATGCAGTGGCAGGCATGGGCAGAGAAGTGAACCCAGGAAGGCACTGATATGACCTCCTGTTTATTGCAAAAGGTTTATGACCTTGGGTCTGAGTTTGAACCCAGACTCTCCTACTTCCTGTCTTACCTAGCTCTAGGTAGTTAAGGTTTCTACCTAGAAGAGTGTGCTAACTAAAAGATACAGCAAGCACGTCGAGCCCTCCACGCCCTCAGCACAGGGCCCGCACAGGCACCAGGCGATGCTACATCAGCAGCGCCCCGCCGCGGCATCCCCTCATGTCCCATTACGTCTGGAATGTGCTCCCCAGTGGCAAGCTCTGTGAGGGCAGGAGTCACTCTTCATTCTCAACGCTAAGCGTGCGCACAGCTGCACGCACAAACACGTGCACACACACACCATGTGATTAACAAATGCATGAGGGAATGAACAGTCTGCTTGATTATTTCCATTTCTTATTTGTCTATAATTCCAATTTCAAAACCCTTTCTCCACATGTTACTATAGATGGGTCACTTGACTAGCTTAACTGAAGCTGATGACCACATCAAAATTCTATGTCCAGCAACATCAGTTAAAGAACACTGCTGAAACGCAGATCCCTCGGTCCGGGTGTGTCCAGTCTATACCAGCATTAGCTTCCATCCCAGTGCTGTAAGCAGAGTCCCACATCCACCAGGGCAAGAAAACCATTTAATTGGGAAATTAAAGATCCAAACTCCACTTTGGCATAGGGCAGCGTCCTTTCACTTTTTTCAGAACTTGAAAACAGTAGAGCAAGGAGAAATGTAAATTAGCTAGTGAACACACACAAAAAATATTTCAGAAAAAGAGTTATTTTCTTGCAGTGATCAAGCACCAGGTGGGAGGGCTCCCGAGTGCCAGGTGAATGCCGGGCAGCCGCCCTGGCCGTGCAGGAGCAGCAGCGGCCACTGCCGTCACCCCGCAGCGCTGCCTCTAAGCAGGACAAGAACATCCGACAGCTGCCTGCTTCTTCCCTCACCCTGTGTATCCCGCTGTGTTCACAGCTCTGGGGGACAAAAAGTAAGGATTCCTTAAGCAGGTCAATCTGTAGGATCGTAGGTAGGAAATACCCCTAAGAAGATTTTTGAACAAAAGGAGCCAGTACAGTCTCAGTATGACCAATTGTTCGTGACTTACAAAAGCCAGACTGGCCACAAAGCACAAACTCCCTTCCAAGATTTTCCAAAAATATAATTTGAAAAGAAAAAAAAAGCAAACATGAATTCCGCCCTGTGTATGTACATTTCCACTTGCAATTGCAATGGAAAGTTTATTCAGAACAAGCTTATGTTTCAGTTACTTTCAGGTGCTGCCACGTGAAAGGAACGCCAAAATCAATTTCAAACAGTTTACCCCAAAGTTTGGGCCTCTTTAAACACCCTGACCTGACCAGTTTCAAAACTGGTATTTCCAAGTTTCAAGTCCAAAGAACCATTTTTAAAAGCAAAAGTATTCCTCTAAATGAAAACTTGGATAGGGCACTTAATGTAATCATTACACTAAACGAAGGTGACAGCCAGATGGGATTGACTCAGGACAAAGGCAGAAGGCTTTGCAAATGGCTGAGAAGAAAACAATAAAGGAAGAAGGACAGACCCATCAGGAAGGACTGTCACAAAAAGGGGAGGAAGGAAAGGGAGGAAGAATGAAGGATAGAGCAGCCCTGGATGGAAACAAAGCCATGTGGCAGAAACCCTGGGAAACCGCGACAAAGGGCAGCTCCACCGGGCAGTGAGTGCAGAGGAGGAGCTGAACAGGCGGCAGGGCGGGTCAGAGGGGAAGCCGGCAGAAGTAACCAGAAAGGTCTGCAAGGGGAGGGAACTTACGCAGTCACGGAGCAGGCGGACAGTGGTGGAAGGCAATCAAACACCAATAGCAGATGGAGATAAGGACATTCAAGGCAAAGTGTCCCTAAGACACTTGAAACCAGGACTGCCAGGAGGTGGCTGGGTGACAGCAACAGACCCGGAGCAGGAGGCACAGGATGTCAAAGAGGAACAAAGAGTCCTAGGAGGAGCAGAAAGCCACCGAAGTCCAGGGCTTGGGGAAGGTCTTAGCGGACCCACAGGGAGCACGACTGTGGCTGCACTGGGAACACAAGATAAGTCCTGAGCGAAGGGGCTGCACCCCACCGCTCACCACCTTCTTCCTCCTGCAGGGAAATGGCTGTAGCTTCTAATCCCCGAGGAGCACGACGCTGAGGGGACAGCACGGTCACCACCAAGGGGAGCCGGCTCATTTTCCAACAGTCCCCCTGCAGAAAAGATGAGACGGGTGAACTCTGACCTTCCACCTCTATCTGACCTCCATCAAGAACTCTGTAGCATCCCAAAGCATTGAACAGGAATAGACAGTATGATGCTGCAAAAGTAGTTATCTTCTGAAAGGGGCTGCTCTCGTTGGAAAAGGATGATGGGTCTCACAGCCGCGTTGGGCCTGTGTGTGTGTGTGTGTGTGCATGTGTGTGTAACAGGAAGAGGGTCCGTGTGTCAGAGAGCTGGCGACTGTACTTGAGAGACAAGACTCAGGCACATAACGCGATAATAGGACGACCGCAATGTGCACGGAAACGTATGAGGAAGAGAGGTTTCCCCCAGGCAAGGCCCCCAGTGTGCGTCTAACACAACGAATCCTCAGCAGGAAGGGGACCGACACAACCTCCAGCTGTGCATGAGGTGACCCTCCTAGCCAGGGAGAACGCTGAATTCGGAGTCAGGACATTTTAGTTCAAATCCTGGCCCAGGCAAGCTGCTCAATGGTGGAGCCTCAGTTTCTCCTTCTGCAAAATGGAAACCCTGGGTCAGCAACCCTAAAAACCTATTCTTGAGTGTCTCGAGTGAAAGTGGCAGTAAAACCAAGTGCAAACTGAAACATGGTGACAATCTATTATTACTATGCAAGAGAGATGAAGCAAAAGATACACGAATGTGTAAATGGAGCCCAGAGGGGATTAAAGGGTTTAGAACTGTGGGTCCAAGTCAGCGACAGTGAGTCACGAGGGCATCTGAAGCAACAGCAGTTTCCAGGACAAGAGCCCCTACGAGGCAGATGGGACTCAGAGGCTTTTATACATGTCCAAGTGATTACAGTTTATTTTATAACCTCTTACAGAACAAAGGGGATTGAAACCGACTGAATCCCAATAAAGGATTGTGATTTATTCTGCAGCTACTAGAGGGCCATTTATTTGCAATTCACAATAATTAGCAAGGCAAAATGTTTCAGGAGCAGGAGGTGGAAGACAGGGAAACTTCAGCAGGGACACTTCGCTTACAGACACACAAAACCTTCTCTTTTAAGTGCACTCAAAATTTGATAAACCATATAATGCCTTCTCTATCTTCCTGTACGCAGGACTCTCCTTCTCATTTTTTCTGGCACATCGACTGGCTACTCTGGCTTTATTTGGGCTGACATGATTACAACACTGTTCCCAAAACAAAAAAGGTGCTGCCTTTGCTATACCCCTCATATTTTAGGTATCTGTTTATATCAGTTCCTCTGCACCATGAGTCTACTGGGGGCTGAGCCCCAGAGTTATTCATCTTTATAGGTTTCCTAGGCCAGTCGCATTGTAAACACACAACATAAGCTTTGGTGAATTAAATTAAATAGCCAAATCACCTTAGATAAGTAACAACTTCTTGGAAACTCAAGTTTTCTCACTGATAAGACAAAGGATGTGGGCAAAGTACCTTCCAGCTGTAACAAATGCAAAATCACATAACATTCTGAAAATACAAACACACTGTCTGGAGACACACATTAACTTTTATGTATTTCATGCAATAGAAAAATACATATAAGTAAATCTAATTCATATGGCAATTTTTTAAGAAAAAACACTTATTTTTAATATCGGATCCATTCCTTTGTTAGTCGATGAAATATAAAAGCAGCAAAGGTTTTAAGTATGGAAAAAACTATACATGCTGGTTATCCTAAAAATAGAATTATTTGGAAAAAAAAATGTTAATTCTGACATTTCCTTTAAACCTCTTCCCCTGACAGACTAGATCTGGAATAACATTGACATAACAGAAACAAATAAGACTATTGACAATGTCTACCGTTTAACAAAGGCTCATGGATTTTTACCTTCCTTGTTTACTGAACAAAGGCAGCAAATGTAAGTGCAGTTGCCCCAGCAGCTGGCAAGTTCTCTCCCATACTCGAAGAAGTTGTGGAACAGCTGGGGAATGCAAGATGCTTTTGAACGAGCTGCTATGTGATCCAAAATAACGCCGCCTGTTCATCTTCCGCACAATGGAAGCGACAGCCCAGCGCAGGTCTGGCGCATGCCCTGCAGCCGCTTCTTTCTTCCCAGTTGGAGCAACAAGTGGCTACGAATGGAGCGAGATGCACAAAAGCAGGGACCTGGCTCCTAACCCTTTACACGCCGTCCACTGCGTGTGCACACAGCTCATTTCCCGTGTGGGAGAAAGCTGCATTTTACATCCCAGTGTAAAACCTGTAACACGGGGTCCCCAACCTATGGTGAGTTGCGTAATTATTTCATTATATACTACAGTGTAATAATAATAGAAATAAAGTGTATAATAAATGTAATACGCTTGAACCATCCCAAAACCATCCCCCACTCCCTACTCCATGGAAAAATCGTCTTCCATAAAAACAGTACCTGATGTCAAAAAGGTTGGGGATGGTGGCGCAAGGACAATCCCTGCCTGTACTCCCCACCCATGTGCTTCTTGGAGATAACGTTCACGGTAACTACACTATCACCAACGAGTGGTGTTTAGTGACATTATAAGGTTTCTTTATAGAACTTTAGTCCATAACTGATTGTTTAAAAGATAAAAGCAAAACAAAATCAAGAACTGTAACATAGCAAAAAAGACCTAATATAGTACAATAAAACTATGTCTCTACTTCTAGTTGCTTGATTGAAAACTTTTCAAGTTTTTTAATATACGAAATAGCTATGCTGGTTGCTCCTAACTGTTCAGCTGAACTGATTGATACTTCACGCCGTCACCTTTTCTAAAAGCTAGTTTAGCAATGTTCACATCATAGATAATTTACCATATCTGAGCAAATATTTTTGAAACGGCATGTCTCGAACTCTCCTTCCTCTTCCATGAACTTGGCAGCTCACCTTCGAACAGACTCTCAGAAAACACTCTACTTTCCAAGGAAATGGTCTGTGTTCCCAGACTGGGCCAGCACAGCTTTTCACAGAAGCAGACATATGTCTATAGTGCCATACATGGCTGCTGAATGAGAAAAAAGAATACTTGCTCCCTTTTCTGCAGTTTGTTGAGTTTGGGGCTTTTTTTTTTTAAGTCCTATCATCTCGGCCATTAGAATACTGTCTTTAAATTTAAAGGAAAGGGAAATGACCGGAGGGAAGCCACAAAATTACACAGCAGTAAAACCAGGAGAAAAGCTCTACAGTTCTGGAACCCCTCGTAAATTCCTTGGGCAACTGGATGAAGCCTTCCATCACTACCAACCTTCCCCCACCCCCAGCTTGCTGACGAGGGGGGCACTCACTGCAGTATTGACGAAGAACAGTGAGTTCGAGAAAACCATCAGCTGCTTTCCCACTGTGGATGAGGGGAGGAAGGGAAGAAAGCAGGATTCTGTTCTTACACATCACCATCAGTTAACATTTGTTGAACAACAACTATGAGCGAGGGCCAGGCGCTGTGTTAAGTATCTTCTATGGATTATCTAATGGAATCCTCATAGCTTGAAACCAGGAGGCGCTTTTATTATTCCTGTTTTTAAAAGGAAAGTGAAGCTCAGAGAGTCTGAACAATTACCCAAGGTAATGAACGGTGAGGGCAGCCTCTGAACCCAGCCATTCTGACTTCAGAAGCTGGCCTGGCTATTTCCACCCGGGACATTCTGAGTCCAACACTGTCATCCCAGAGTTTCAAACATCTTTCTTTAAGGAAATATGTTTGAAGTACAGTCAGGACAATACCAACGTCCCATGCAGTAAACTCGAACTCAATGATGCATACAAGCATGTGGATAGAACCATATTCTTAGATCCCTAAAAGCAATGTGGGGGTTTTAACTAATCAGTCAGCAAGGTGGGCAGTTATTTCCAAGGCAGACTTCGCTTAATTTTAAACACACATTGAGCACAGTGCCGACATCACACACAGCTTAAAAAGGGTGGGGCACTGCAGCTCCCTGCAAAGGAAGGCCAACAGAGCTCCACGCTGGGTAGAGTTCCTGGCTCCAGGCCCACCTGCCTAATAAGACACCAGGTAAAGCAAAGGACAGCTCTTTCTGACTCTCTTTGGAACTGTCATATGATTCTAAAGGTTTTTGGAAGAAGCCTTAGCTCTCTTCATATACCTTAAGCTTTAAGTAAGAATGGGCTGAGGCACTGGCACCAGCAGAAGCCAGCAATATGTGAAAAGTCAATCAAACCCTAATGCCTACCATAACCGAACCTGAGCCTGGGGTTACAGCGCACGCCCAGAGATTCACAAACAACTCTTCCCTAACAGCCTTTGCCAAAGAAACTGGGAGGAATCAACAGCCCTTATTGGACAGACTCTTTCTTGGACCTGTTGACTTCAAGCCTCAGTTTCCTCGACTGTAAAACAGAAACAACCTCCTGGGAGGAGGCTGTAAAGTTTAAAAGAGAAATGGGACGATCCCTCCACGGTGTGTAAGATTCTCTCATACATCAGCAATTCAAAAAACCAGTTCCTACGGCTTCCTGAAAACAGAAGAAGGGGGTGGAGGCAGATAAGGCAGGATGTGAAGACGCGAATTCCATCCTTGGATCACTGGGTGCTGGGGTGTCTCTCCTCCCCTCCTATCCGATCCCGGGAAACTGGCGCGCAGCAGCGATGCTGCCCTGACACTTCCACGACAGTACTTGTGCCCAGGCTGGGTTTGCACTCGGTTACCACAGCCTCGGGGAGGGCGTGGGGGCGGGGACAGGAGCTCCTTTAATTTTCCCAGCTGGCCTGTCCCCTGCTGCGGAACTTCCCGTTGCAATAAAGTGTCAGACTTCGCAAGGGGGTAGTGCCTACGCCTAAGCGCTTACCCCGCACCTGACCCAGATTGCGGCGGGACCCGAGCCTCCCCGCCGCTCGCTCGCAGTCAGCAATGCAATTGTCGCCTTCGGGAGCGCCACTCAGGGGGCGCGGGGCTGCCGGCTGTCACCGGCGACCACGCCACGCCCTTCGGGAGCCCGCACGCGCGCAGAAACTGCAGGGAGGCCGTGGGCAGCTGGCGGGCAGGGCGCGCCCCGCGCCGGGCTCACACCGCGGGGTCCCTGCGGAGGCGCGGGCCCGGGACCGGAGAGGGCGCGGGAGCCGTTGCCGCCCTCGCCACTTGCGACTCCGATCTGGAGAGGGAACCGGCGATGTCGCAGTTCCGAACACTCGCGCGCCCCTCCCCGGGCTGCATGGCTCCCCGCCCTCCTCCCGCGTAACGGGCCGCCGCGCCAACTTCCCGAAAGTCCGCGCAGAGCAGCCCCGGCCCGGCCCGCTCCTGCCGGCGGCGCGCGCCGGGACGGAAGTGGGTGGAAGCGGCGGCCGCGCAGCGCCTTTGTTACCGCTCGGGGACCCCGCGCGCCGCCCGCCGCGCCCCGTCGCAGCTGCCCGGGGATCCGCCGCCCCCTCCCCGCGGCAGCCCCCGGGTCCCGCCGCCCCCGGCAGGAGCGCCTGGAGCTGAGTCCAACTGACCGCACCTCCGGCCCCGGAGAGGGGCGCGCGGGGCGCTTCCGAGTCCCTCCGCCGGCCTCAGCCCACGCGGCTGCGCCCGACCCTCGGCCCCCGCGCGACGGGCACACCCACCTCCCGCGCCTTCCCGCCTCCGCGTGGCAGAACCGCCGCTTCCCGCCGCGTGCGCTCGGCCGCCGCGACTCGTCGCCACCGCCCCGCCCCGCCCCTTCCCACAGCGCGGGGATCGGGCCCTCGGGCAGATTCTCTCCGCTCCTCACCTGGAGGCGCCCGCAAGTCCCCTCCCTCCGCCGGCCGCGCGGCGCCCCGGAGCCGGCGCCCTCTGCCGGGCCACCAGGGGGGCACCGTCCGGCCGGCGCGCAGCCGGCAGAGGGCGGGGGCCCCGCGCCTCCCACTGCGGGTCGCCGCCTTCCCTAGCAAGGGCCAGCGTGCGGAGACGTTCCGGGACAGACTCCCGGGAGGACGACACCAGAGCTGTCCCCGCGCTCCGGGACACGAACACGCCCCGAGTCGCCCCCCTAGAGGGCCAGCCGTCCCCCGAGTGTCCCACCCCAGGAAACTGCGGGGAGTCGGCATAAGCACGTCCTGTTTTAAAACACTGGAAAGGCAGTTTTTGATGTGTTTGAAACGAAGTTTGTGTCCTGTGTCTTCGTAGCTCTCCCCAGCCCGAATTAAAGGGACAAAAGGGAGAGCGGAGGCCTGTCACGCCCCCGGGTCCCAGGGCCGGGAAGGGGTTTGGGGCGAGCTCCTGGCGCAGTCGCAGCCCCGGGGCTGGGGCGGGAGGCCGGGCCGGCGTGGCGCTCACCGGTCAGGCAGAGGCTGCCGACGACTCGCTCTCGCCCGAGCACACACTGCGGAGGGTCAGCCTCTTGGCCTCCCCGGGTCCTGGAGAGACTCCGGAGGGGCCAGGAGGAGGGGAGAGGAGAATCCACGCGATGCGCCGCCGCGCGCGTCCCCACGCGCCCCACCTGCGCGGCCCCACTCACCTTCCCGCGCCCTCCCGCCGAGCCCACCTGCCGCTCCCGCGACGGCGCGGGCCGGAGCGCACCCTTGCGCGGGACCTCGGCGGGCCGGCACCGTCCCCGGCCCAGGCCGGCTCTCGGGTGGGGGCCAGGAGCGTCGTCGGCCCGGCCCCCAGTCGCCGAGCTGCCCGAGCAGAGCTGGTGGCGGAGCGGGCGCCGCCTTCCCCGAGAGCCGGCGCGCGAGTCCCGGGGAGGGCGGGCGCCGGGTATTAATTGCAGGCCCCGGGTGTCGGCCGCCGGACGCTCTGAGTGGCTCGGACGGCGCGCCAGGCCGGCGGGGCAGGCGCGACCCACCCCCTCGGCGCGCTCCCGGCCGGGCCGGGCCCGGGAACGCGCGCACGCGCACGCGCCCGGCGGCTCCGGGGCTCGGGGCTGTCGCCAGCTCCCGCGCGCCACCGCCCGCCGCTGTCCGGAGCCGAGAGGGCGCAGCTCACTTTCCAGCCCCAGCGGCCTCTCGGCGCGCCCGGGCGTTCCGGGACAGAGCCCGGAGACCTGCGCGAACGCTGTGGCCGAGAGGCTCCGGGCC
>RJWJ010045730.1:0-11638 GCA_004363605.1 Indri indri
TTTGAGACAGAGTCTCACTCTGTTGCCCTGGCTAGAGTGAGTGCTGTGGCGTCAGCCTAGCTCACAGCAACCTCAAACTCCGGGGCTCGAGCAATCCTCCTGCCTCAGCCTCCCGAGGAGCTGGGACTACAGGCATGCGCCACCATGCCCGGCTAATTTTTTCTATGTATTTTTAGTTGTCCAATTAATTTCTTTCTATTTTTGGTAGAGACGGGGTCTCGCTCTTGTTCAGGCTGGTCTCGAACTCCTGAGCTCAAACAATCTGCCCGCCTCAGCCTCCCAGAGTGCTAGGATTACAGGCATGAGCCACCACGCCCGGCCCTCTTCAGGTTCTTTTAACCCATCTGAAGTTTCCATCTGTGTGCGTCTGGAGAGCCTTCTGTGTGAAGTGGCCTCTCTCGCAAGGGACGACGCCCGCTCTCTGGGGTTCTGCCGCTTCCCCCTTGAGCAGAGTCTGGAGGCGAGCGCTGTGTGGCTTTGGCACCATCTCCCCCTCCCTTTTCTGGGGCTGTACTTCGGTCACACGTAAAATGAAGGGTTTGGGTTTGATTTCTGAAGTACTTTTGCGAGCTCTGAAATTGTAAGGTTGTGTTTTTTTCCCCTTTTCCCCCCATATTTTATTATGAAACATCTCAAGCATTGTCTCCACAAGGAACACCAGCACACCGTCTAGATCCCATGTCCCCAGTTCACTGTGCTTGTTTGTCCTGGAGCCTGGTCATGTTTTGTTCTCTCCATTTCTGACTCCCCTTGTCAACTCCATCTCCTCGCCTCACAGTGGGAGTCGGTCCCAGGTGCCAGGGGTGTTGGATGCCCTTCGCAACTGAGGCCACCCCCAGGCAGCAAGGTATCGTATTCACATTTTGGCACATTGTGCCAGGACAGGGGGCCTGTAGGAAGCCCTGGACCCTGGAGACATTGAGGCCTGAGAAGGGACATGTCCTTCCCCTGCAGAGGAAACGGCCCCTGGGGTGTGGTTTTGCAGAGGCCCCCCTGCCTGCTTCAGGTGGCCGGGCAGACCGGCAGAGTTAGGGGGATAAGTAAAAGAAACAAGGAAAACACAAGGAAGGCCTGGTTATCTTGCCGCTGTTTGAAAGCCTTCATCTCGTGTTGTTGAGCTTTGCTTATTTTGTTTTTTTGGTTGGTTTTTGTTTTTTAGGGACCGGTTCTTCCTCTACTGCCCAGGCTACAGTGCAGTGACGCAATCATAGCTCACTGCAACCTCAAATTCCTGGGCTCAGGTGATCCTTCTGCCTCAGCCTCCCAAGTAGCTGGGACTACAGGCATGCACCACCACACCTGGCTAATTGTTTTTAATTATTATTTTTTGGTAGAGACAAGGTCTCACTATGTTGCCCAGGCTGGTCTTGAACTCCCGGCCTCAAGCAGTCCTCCCTCCTTGGCCTCCCAAAGTGCTGAGGTTACAGATGTGAGCCACCACGACCAGTCTGTTTGCTTGTTTATTCAGGGGATTTGGGAATTGAGAATTGGTTTTGGACAGTGAGATCTTGCTGGGAAGCAATCACTTGCCCACTCCTCCGTGTCCGAGGAGGTTTTGAGGAAGTTTTCACTGCCTGCATTCCTCACTCCTCCCGTCTCCATCGTCCTGTCCCTGTGGGAGGAAGAGTAGGGCATCTTCTCCCTTCTCTCCAGCCCCTCTCGCATCTTCTGTGCTCCTCCTCGATCTGCAGTGAACTGACGAGCAGAGGAAACATTCTGCTGTGAGTGTAGGGCTCATCCTGCCTGCTGCAGACTCTGATTCTCATAGCGCAAGAGACACTGGAGGGGGTCTTTGTGGGCCGTGGCAGGTGGACACTTGAGCTAGCCCTGACCTCACAGAAAGGAAGGTCCTGACCTGTTGCTGTGGTCAGGTCCTTTAACCCTCTCTTTCTGCCCTGGGCAGGGCACTGCTGCTCCGTCCCCCTGACCCCAGTCCACTGCCAGCGTAGTAGAGGAGGTACCCTGGATTCTGCACAGAAGGAGGGGCTGAAACAACCCCACACACGCTGTTTCCCTCTCCTCCCACCCCGGAAAGGCCTGAGGCTAGATGGAGATCAGGTGCCACTGTGGCCGTCAGCCCCTCCACTGTGGGTTCCCTGCACCTCCCACAGCTGACCAGCTGCCGCCTTCTGGGGCTTGTGGAGCATGCGTGGCCAGGAGCGAGCGCAGAGCAGGGCCTGCAGCTGGTGGGCTGGGGCCAAGGCGCTGAGGTGAGGGAGCCAGGCAGGCCTGACTGCTTTTGTGTTCCCCGCACAGGCCAGCAGAGCCAGCCGCAGAGCAGCCAGCCCGACTACAGCAAGGCCTGGGAAGACTATTACAAAAAACAGAGTGAGTGCGATGGCCTTCCTGACAAGCAGGTCCCCAGTGACAGAGTCCCCTCAAGCCTGGAGGCTTAATTGTCCATGGCTTGCTGTCATCTTTTTTTCCTTTAATGCCTTCCCCAAGTGTCTTGACCTCAATACTTGCTTTGTCCGCTGCCTCCGTGCCTGTCTGTCTGTCTCTGTCGGAGGAGCCTGGGCGTAGTCAGTGGCTGTGGTGCTGCATTTCTGCTGGCAGAGGCTGCCGTCCCCTCCTCTTCTCTGGTGTCCCCCTGCTGGACTCAGAGGACCCAGAGGTGGGCGTGGCACCTGGAAGTAGACACTCATGTCTGGCCCTGGCTGTCCCCTTTGGAACTGAATGATTCTGGTTGGGTGCTGCCTGGCCCGGGCACAGTCCGCCAGGGTGTCCTGTTCTCTGTCTCGGTGCTGCCCGTCTCTTTGGGCTATTTCAGGGCAGGGGAGAGAAAAGATACGGCAAAACTCATGGAAGGAAGCCTAAGATTGGAGCAGGTGCTGCGTTGTCAGTATTTCTTCCTAAGCCCATTTTCTTAACTGGACCATAAATTAAACCAGTCTCTAAAAGTGGGAGAGAGGGGACCTAACAAGGAAAAAAAAAAAAACAACCCACGGTGAATCATTTAAAACTCGTACTAAATTGTATGCGCCAAAATGATCAGACCAGGGCATCTGGGTGTTGTTTAAGGGGATGTTTCCCGTGCCTTGTCTGAGGTGTTTACCTGCTGGTTGGAAGAGCTCAGGTCAGAGGCTACCAGAGAAACATTCACCCTCTTGTTGGAATCATCGCTGGGGCCGAGGGTGGGGGTGTTGGGGTCCCCCGACCTGTGGGTAGCCTGGTGAAAGGTCAGGCCAGGTCTGCCCAAGACCTCCCAAATCCAGGATCCCAGACACACCAGCCTGTGTTTCAAGCTCCTCACAGGATTTGGACACCAACACAGGCACCCAGATTAAGCCCTTCCATTCTCAGCCCCGGCCCTGCCATCATCCGGCACTGGGGGCTGATGGGGCAGGCAGACGGGCGCAGAGAATGTGCTCTGTGAGAGACGACGCATGCGAAAGTTTGTCTTCACGCGGGCCGTAGCAGGGACAGGCAACAAAAGGGCAACAGCACTCGGCGGCGCCAGACCGCGCAGCGTGCCACAGCGTTCCCAGGTGGTGGCCTCGCCCGCGGCCTTACCTTCCAGCCCTCCCGGAAAGCAGATGCCCAGGGCCGTTGGGAAGGAGCCCCACACACCTCCGTGCATCCCACTCCCAGTAACTGTGTCTCTTCCTTCGTCACTCAGGTCACGCCGCCAGCACCGCCCCTCAGGCCAGCTCCCCGCCGGACTACACCATGGCCTGGGCCGAGTACTACAGGCAGCAGGTCGCTTTCTACGGGCAGACACTAGGCCAAGCTCAGGCCCACAGCCAGGTCTGTAGCCAGCCCCTGCGCTGCTGCTGCTCCCTGGCCGCCCCACGCCCCCTCTCCAGCCCTCTGTGTTTCCTGACCCCCGGGTGAAAGCGCTGGGCTGAGGAGGGACCACTCCTCAAGGGCGGCCACGCCCTGCCTCCCCTCCTTGCTCCAGGGAGAGAGGGTTTGGGCCAAGTGGGCGGAGAGTTGGCTGTGCAGCCCTGCAGGGAAGTGCCTGATCTTCCCTCAAATCTAGGTCCCAGACCTCAGTGCTGAGAAGTAGTCCTTCCTCTGGGCCTCAGTTTCCCTAAGTGTAAATGAGAGGCTTAGAAGACAGCAAGTCTGGCTCCACAAGTAGGGACTGTGGGGGGCACGTGCAGCTGCTGTCCCAACGAGGGCAGAGTGGCCAGGCTGTCAGCCTCGTCCTGGGCAGCAAGAGGTGCATCTCCGCCCCTGCATGCAGGGCAGGGCAGAGTGCCCGCTCTGTCCTGCACAGAAACCTGGCGGGCTCTGTCCAGAAGCCAAAAGTGGATTTCTTATTAAAGAAGGGAGGAGAGCCAAGTGTTCCCACAGAGCATATTTCAGGTGACCTGATGCCAGTCGGGTCCCTGTGGATAACACGCCAGTTACCTCCAGCCCTGGACTCAGAGCTGATTGGGCATCTCACTGCCAAATTGTTGTCTGGGCCTGGGGAACCACGCGAGGGCTGGGGTAACCGAGAAGTACCACTCACGCGCTCCCTTGCCCAGCCCAAAGTCCCCAGTGGGGACCACCTCTTCAAGAGAGGTTTGGTCCCAGCTGGATACCGTGATGTGAGGCCTGGGGGCGGTGCTTAGACATCTGTGTGTTGATGCCTGTTGAGGAGCCAGAGGGGAGAGGGTGACCTGTCACCTCCCCACCGACACCGGGCCTTGAGAATTTGCCACCACAGACTAACTCCTTCCCCTTCCTCCCACAGGAGCAGTAGAACAATGTGCGCTCGGCTGGTCTCTCCTCTCGAAATCATTGTGAAAGGAAACCTATTTGTAACAGGTTTTTAGATTTGCAGACCTTTTGATGAAGAACCTTTATTTTGTTCTGTGAAACACTATATTTAGATTAACAGAATTTTTCTAAAAATCGGGGAAATTAGTTACTAAAAATTGCTGATCATTTTTGTTTCTTTATTTTTGTTTGTTACTTGTGTAAGCTCTGGGATTCTTTTTGGAGCAATACCTGCAAATTCAGGCACCAGAATGTGCCTCAGAGCAGTGACATTTCAACATGGTGTTTTTTGTTTTGTTTCGTTTCGTGTTGTGTCCTTTTTATTTACCGGTTTTTCTGTTGCAACAGAAAGTGGCTTGGAAGTCTTAGGTAGTATGTAACAAATTCTTTTTTAAAATTTTTAAACAGTATTTAAGTATTCTTAAATGTGTAAATTCATTAAATGTTTTACTTCTAATTTCTTGTATCTTGGCTGTCTGGTTTTATTGCATTTTTTTAAAAAACTGAACTATTATGTATTGTAATTAATTATGTGAATTCTGAATTGAGACAGATAATTGTATTGCTGTCCAGCAGGGATTGGGAGGGGGCATTTTATAGGGTTTGTATAATTTCTAGAGTTCTAAAGGGGTAATATAAAAATGTGTTCATGTGTTTAGCATACGTTTTTTTCATGTCTCCATTACCAGTTGCAATTGTGTATCTAAGACCTCCAAGCTTGTTTCAAAAACAAAACAAAAAACCTTTCTCTATTCTCTCAGAAATATAAATACTGTTATTTTTAATATTAAGAAATTCGATATAACTTTTAACAAACACTGTGGAACATTAAACCGTATAAAAATGTAGTAACTATTTTTTAATTCCAAGGTGTTTTTTGCTTTTTTCTTTTAAATATTTTCTTAATATTTGTCAAATTAACTAGATGAATAAATAAATCTAGTATTAACCACAGTATGAATTAAATAATTTTGATTTAATAAAAGGGATAATGTGATTTTCAATGTTTACTGTAGTGTATCTTGTACAGATAACGTGTATTTTTAAAGGAAAAAACGGAATTGAAGCTATTTTTTTCTTGCATTTTTAATTGACCTGAGGGACATTCCGTTTAAAATGTACTGAAGTTACAATTTCTGGGTTTTGCTCTGTATTTTTCTTATAATGCTTGAAATGTCTAACTATTAAAAAAGGCAATTGGAAAATGTTATGCATGTTGTTTTAAAAGAAGTGTTCTTTTTATTTGACTGACAATTCATTTTACACTCTATATAATAAAATTTCCACAAGACGTCTTGTGGGTGGAGTATTTTCAGCCTGTGTGCATTCCATTCGCTTGTCCCTCGCGCCGCTGCCACCTGGACCGGGAAGAGGGTTCTTCCCGACACTCTCTGGCCTCGCACTAGGCCAGCCCGACTTAGGGGGTGTGCAGCCTGGACGTCTAGCTGCTTCGTTAAGCTAATTTTATTTTAATGGCATTGCATAATGCGACAGCTTGACTCAGCCCCATTTCCCCCTCACATCTAAGCATCTCTAAGTGGTGGTGACACCAAGAAGTCAGTCAGTGGAGTTTCTCTCACTGTCATCCCTAAGCAGAGCTGGAAGGCTCACTGAAGGGAGGGGTGCCGAACCAGCCCCCGCTCCCCGCACCCGCTTCCCCACGCCGGCCCCTCCCTGGCCCAGGCACACTCACTTGCCTGAGAGATCAGGTCGCTGATCAAGGCTTGGTACGGTTTCCCTGGCTGCTGCCTGTCACCCTCTCCTCCCTGGCCTCTGCTCACCTGTGGCTCTGGCGGCACTTACTCTTTCAGCCCCATGCCCCTGGGGGGTCCTGGGTTTCTGAGAGAGCTGGGACAAGCCAGCACACGTGCTCATTTCGTGTTGGCGTTTTCATTCAAGAAACAAAGGAGGTGTCCATCCCCATAGGGCTAAGTCATAGAGGGTCCTGTGGATCAGGACACGTGGCAACAGCGTGGAACATTAAGGAAGAAAGGAGGGCAGCCTTTGACCCTGTGTTTGGTCCTCCTTCCTTTCCCTCTGGTTAGAGCAACTGGCTTTGGACACGGTTGTCTGCTGGCACCGTGTGCCAGCCTCACCTTTGCTCTTCTGTGGGAGTCGTGTCTCAGTTTAGGCACAGGGTCCTGCCGAGGTCCCGGCTGGAGCCCCTGTGGGGCTTGCGCTGGCGTGTGCCTTTCCAGTCCTGGGCCCCTGTCTTTTCTCTACCCCAGGCTCTGAGAGGAGGGGGAAAAAAAGCATCTGTGGCAGCTCCTTTAGGCCGAAAAGGGGTGTGGAGAGCAGCCCATCTGCGGCCATTCCAGGCCTGCTGAGAGCTGGAAGACAAAAAGGAGATGTGGCATCTTTAACTACACCTCTAGAGAATCGAGTTTGACGTTGAGAAATTGAATAGTAAAAGGCACTTGGAAAGAAGGGGGAGGGGCCGGTGGGAGGAGGGCGTGGGGCCGATGACGGTAATGGGACTTCGGAGAGGGCATTACAGAGAAGACTTCCTTCTAATTCATCTTCCAAGCTCTGTGCCAAAACAGCATTTGGCATGGTTCACAGGGAGCGATTGTGTGATAATGAACCCTAAGGTGTCCCTTAATTGAAGACTGAGCATTGCGGTTTGTGCCAAGAGTCATAAATGGTGCAGGCTTGCAGGAGGATGCATTTTCTTAAATGTATCGGTAAGTACAGATTAGCGCTTGTCCCCAGTGAAATGCCCATACTATAAATTATGGAAATCTCTCTTTCTTTCTCTCTGATGCAATCTTTTATTGGGGGGGGAGGGGTGCGGTGGAGCAAGAGGCGGGGGCGGGGGGAAAGTTTGCAAGCATATGAAATTTGGCCTCTCATTAACATGGCGCCCGTGGAAGATGGTTTTCATCAGCAGTCTGGTGTCCTGGAAGGCTAAAGTGCTTGAAATGTACCAAGTTCAGCGGTTGTATTCCATTAAAAAAGCTGCTTGGTCATCACAGAAGGGGCAGCCTGGGGTGGGGGGCAGGGGCCGGCGCGTGCCCAGTCTGTCTTGAGAACGCTGGCCCCAGCCCCGCCCGCCAGCACACATGCACCCTGGGTCTCTGCCAGCCGCCTGGTTCCCAATTCAAGGACCCTGGTGAGCTGATCCCAGCCCCACCCGGAAGTTGGGGCTGGGGGTGGGGAGCCAACATGGCCAACATGCCTCCAACGCCACCCCTGGCCTCTCAGCAGGTGGGAGGCACTGCTTTTCTAGGGTCCCTCTCAAGCGGTGACCACCGTCATGTCCCACAGCCCCATGGCAGGGCTGGCTGCCCCTTAGGCAGCACGTTGCAGGGCCTGGTCCAAGAGAACATGGGATACCGTGGTGCCGCAGCTTCTCAGTGGCCACGGCACTGCTGTCCCCAGACCCCACTTCTGGTCTAGCAGGGCCCAGCTGGGGGTTTTGAGATGGGCTAGAGCAAATGGGCCTGATAGGCGCTTAGAGATTAATGGCCAGAAAGTGGCGTGCCACTCAATGCCGCAGGGGCTGCTGGCCCTGGGTCTGTGTCTTGTGTGGGTGGAAGAGGAGGTGAAGATAGCCCTCATCATTCCCAAAACAACGGTCGTCTTTGCTGTCCGTTGTCTCGTGGCCTCTCTGCAGCGTCTACCAAGGGGTCCTGGCCTTTCCAGACATCTCCTTTGACGGTGGTCTGCACACCTGGGAGGCAGACGGGACCACTCCCTCCACTTCACAGGTGAAGGCTCAGCAGCAGGGGCTGCGACCTACCCTCGTCCACACAAGCACGGAGGGGCTGGTTCTACGCCAAGTCTATGCTGCGCCCCGCCTGGGGCTTCTGTGGAGAGCGTGACCGATGCCCGCGGGGGACTCGTGGTCTTTTGCAGTCGTCAGCAAGTGGGGTAGTTGACAGGGATGAGGAGACAGTCTCAGAAGGCGGTGCTGACCGCCAACCACGGGCCCTGGAAGTGTATCACGGTCAGTCGCCTTTCTCGAGTCCACGTTTGCAAATTCACTACTGACAACAATGTACTTGTAACCCCAAAATCTGTGCTCACGTGCCGTTGCGACCATTAATGGTGAGAAATTGGAGTTACCTGGTGTGCGTGTCCCTAGCCGCGGTGGAATAAGCCGACCCTCTGCCTCCTCGTCTCTTCCTGCAACCTACTTAGTGCCACGGTTTTTACATTTTTGTGCTTTTTCTATGACAGTTTCTCTGTTTAAAGTGGGCCCCAAGCACAGAGCTGAAGGACTGTCTAGTGTTCACGCCTAAGCACAAGAAGGCTGTGCAGTGCCAGATGGAGACAGTACGTGTGGTCGGCGGTGAGTTCCATGTTAATGAACAAACTATATATACATATATAAAGGCATCTTTAAACAGAAACACATAGCACAAGATTATGGAGCTGGGCCTGTGCACAGTGGTGCGGACCTGTAGTCCCAGCTACTCAGGAGGCTGAGGCGGGAGGATCACTTGAGGCCAGGAGTTCAAGTCAAGCCTGAGCAACATAGAGGGAGAGAGAGACCCCATCCCTAAAAAAATAATTTAAAAATTTGCCGGGCATAGTGGCACACACCTGTAGTCCCAGTGACTCAGGAGGATGAGGCGGGAGGATCACTTGAGCCCAGGAGTTCAAAGTTACAGTGAGCTATGGTCACAGCACAGCCTGGGAGACAGAGTGAGACCCTGTCTCTCTCTCTCTTTTTTTTTTCTTGGTGGCAGAGGCCTAGACCCTGTCTCTTAAAAAAAAAAAAAAAAAAAGATTATGTATGGATCGGTGTAGACGCGGGCTCACAGGGGCCTCACCTGTGTTTCCCTGCGGAGCAAGGGTCCTACTGCTGATTCGGGGTCTGCAGAGACTTCATGCAACATCACTAGCACAGATAACTGGAATTCACTCATCTCACTTTCTGGTGAGGAAACAGGTTTGAGTAGGTTCTTGCCGAGTCATACCACGGGTATGCAGGTGGCAGAGCCAGGCCTCAGATCTCAGGCTGATGCCCACAGGGGGCCAGAGCCAGGCCTGAGTGCAAGGGACACCCGGCCTGGTTCTCGGGGAGCCCAGGGGTTCCGGCCCACCCGAGGCAAGGGAGTATAAGGTTAGACTCTTGCACTTGGTCTAGGTCCTGTCTCCACCCCTTAACAGCTATGCGACCGCCCCTCCCCTTTGCTCCTACCAGGTGTGGGCTCGTGGGGCCGTATGTAGAGCACCTGGCACCGAGCTCACAGTGAGCACCCAAAAATAGCAGCTACTAGGAAGGATCGAGTCCGGGACTTCTGGCTGCTTCGGTGGCTTTTTCTGCTCCACAGTGAGTGCCAGGGGACAGCCTGTGTGATGTGAGAAACACGTTGGCCTCAGCACTGACCCCCTAGCTTTTCCTGGGCTCCCCAAGACAGCACAACCCCAGGGCCAGCTAAGTGGTCCCCTGGAGTCACATCAGCTGAGCTGCTGGGGAAGAACAACCCCTAAGGGCCAGGTGAGACAACTCTGAGAGAAGCTCAGGGCTGTGTGTGACAGCTGCGTGGGGGCACCTCGGGCCAGACGTCGGGTGGGTCAGGCTGCTCGGTTCTGGCCCACGAGATGATGCTGAAGGAAATCTCGTTTCAAACACAGTGAAGAGGTCCGATCCTTTTGGTCTCTCCCTCTCGTGTCAGATTCTCTGATCATCACTTCCCCGAGAAGCAGGTGCCGTGGCCCCCAGCTCCAGGGACTGTCACTCACTGCCAGCCGTTCTGCCCGGTTCACAGCAAGCCCCAGGGATCCGCATGCCTCCCCTGGGCGCAGTTGGGTGCTCCAGGCCGCAGCTCTGTGCTCAAGAGAAAGAGGATGATGAAGGTTGGGCAGTGACAGGAAGGGGACAGTGGCTTTGTTCTTGGTACTGCTGCCATCTCACTAGGTCACCTGTCCCAGCGCATATTTGAAAGGTTCTTCCCCCACCCTGCCTCTTCTTCAGCCAAAGGGAGACGACAATCAACCGTAGAGCCCAGAGACCGGCTTGTGTCCCAGCTTGGCTGTGCGACTTGAAAACGTCACCTCTCTTGATTTCAGTTTGCCTCCCTTGGGATTAGGCCACATCAGTGGTTTCCACATTGTATGAGGCTGGGGTTGGGGGTTCCACGTTAGTTTGCTTCAGATTTCGATAAAATATGTTAAGTATTAAATGTATTTAAACGTTGTTGTTTATAATTTTCTAAAAATCGCCATGAGTTCAAGTATATTATATGCTGCATTTTCATGTTATCGACGTTTGTCTATCCTGTGCCAGTTCAAAACTGTCTTGATTGCTGAACCTTTATGTATTGTAAGTCCCTCGGTTTTGTTATTCTTCAAGATTGCCTTGTCTATGCTCAGCCCTTTGCATTTTTTTATAAATTTTAGAATTAGCTTATCAATCCCCTGGCCCCCCACAAAAAAATGTTTAAAACTGCCTGGGATCCTGATTGGGATTGCACTGAATCTATAGATCAATTTGGAAAGAGGTGACAACCTAACAATATTGAGTTTCCCAATCCATGAGCATGGTGTATCCCTTCTTTTGTTTAGTTCTTTGATTTCTCTCCATAATTTTAGTACTTTTCAGTGTAGAGGTGTTACACATCTTTCATTCCATTTATTCCTGTAGATGTGATGTTTTCCTGTATTGAAAATGATATTTTTGGCCAGGTGCAGTGGCTTTACGCCTGTAATCCTGGCACTCTGGGAGGCCGAGACGGGAGGATCACTTGAGCTCAGGAGTTGGAGGCCAGCCTGGGCAAGAGTGAGACCCCATCTCTACTGAAAATAGAAAAAATTAGCTGGGCATGGTGGCACATGCCTGTAGTCCCAGCTACTCGGGAGGCTGAGGCAGGAGGATCACTTGAGCTCAGGAGTTTGAGGTTGCTGTGAGCTAGGCTGATGCCACAGCACTCTAGCCTGGGCAACAGAGTGAGACTCTGTCTCAAAAAAAAAAAAAAAA
>RJWJ010045731.1:0-11659 GCA_004363605.1 Indri indri
ACAGACCCCCAATCACATGCTTTTCCGAAAATGATCCAAGGTCATCTAACGTATTTTCCCCCCTTCACGACGTATTTTCCCCCCTTCACGTATCCACCGCCACAGGCTGCCTTGTATATTCTAGCAGTCATTTCTCCAGAGAAGTCTAAGGATATAATTAGATATAAAATGTACATGGTTACAG
The DNA here is from genome assembly GCA_004363605.1 of Indri indri. Lineage (NCBI taxonomy): Eukaryota > Metazoa > Chordata > Mammalia > Primates > Indriidae > Indri > Indri indri. The sequence continues at coordinate 185 of RJWJ010045731.1, forward strand.
CTTCTAATTGAAGACAGTTTTTGAGGTAAACCTATTCCATTATTTTGCTTTCTTTCTAGTGTTGCAAAAACTAATCTGGGTCTGGAATGGGCGCCCTCCTGCGGCAGAGGAGGGAACTGGTGAGCTCTTTCAAGGCGATCTGAACAAATTCACAGAAACACGGCTTGGTGGAGGCAGCAGTAAAGTGTGGGGAGGGGACTGCTGAAAAAACACCTGTCTTTAACGGCCTGGCCACGCATCTCAAAGAAGCACTGGCATAAAGGAATACTCTAAAACATTCCATCTCTTACTTTTTTTTTTCTTTTTTGAGACACAGTCTCACTCTGCTGCCCAGGCTAGACTGCCATGGCATCAGCCTAGCTCACAGCAACCTCAAACTCCTGGGCTCAAGTGATCCTCCTGCCTCAGCCTCCTGAGTAGCTGGGACTACAGGCACACGCCACCATGCCCGGCTAATTTATATATATATATATTTTAGTTGTCCAGCTAATTTCTTTCTATTTTTAGTAGAGATGGGATCTTGGTCTTGCTGAGGTTGGTCTCGAATTCCTGACCTCAAACAATCCTCCCACCTCAGCCTCCCATAGTGCTAGGATTACAGGAGCGAGCCACTGTACTTGGCCCATCTCTTACTTTTAAGAAGCCCCAATATTTTGTTCTGCAGGGAGCATTTACTCAGATACTTATGAAAAGTTAAGAATTGCTAGTTTTACATTACCGATGGGGCCACAGATAAATATTATTACTAAAAAATGGTATACAAGAAAGATGCTACAATACACCAAATGAGGCTGGCGTGGTGACTCATGCCTATAATCCTGGCCCTCTGAGAAGCCAGGGTCCTCCTTCAGGCAACTCCCCTCTTTGTGCTGCTAGATTTGTGAAGTGCACCACAAAGAGAAGTGGTAAGGCTCATCTTTATTGACTATTACTCTACGGTTGACCTCCATGTGATGCTACGGAAGCCACTGCCTATTAAGTAGTTTGGGTAAAAGGCTTGTAAAAGAGAGTGTGGTGCTAAATATACAGGCTTTGGAGTCAAAGAGCCAGGTTCAAGTTCTGACTTTCTAATTTCTAGCCACATGACCATAAGCAAGTAAGTAACTTAACCTCTCTAGGCCTCAGTTTTCTCATCTGTAAAATGGAGCTAGGAGTACTTGCTGGTTCTTAATAAGTACTAGACAAATGCTAGCTTCTATTACTTTCAGAGAAACACAAAACTGAGTCCCATTTGAACTTGCTTCTCCTTGAGTCCTGTCCAAGACACAAAAGAAACAAAAGTGGCATTGACGTATGAATGTAGGTCACATTAGACCTGTTGTTCCGGTGATTGGAAGAGAGCATGAATCCAGACTGGGCGAATCCTGACAGTGAAAGTGAATCTTATACAACTTTTAAAGGAAATAATGTAAAACTGTATATCCTTGCTAATTACCCTGATGTGATCATCATACAATGCATACATGTATCAAAAATCACATTGTATCCCATGATCATATACAATTATTATGTCAACTAAAAATACAACTTAAAAGATGTCCTGACTTACAAAGATGTCCTATTTATTAAATTTAAAAAAAAAATGTTACAAAACAGTACGATCATCTTTGGGAAAAAGGATTACTATTCATATAAATAATGGTAATACATCAGCCTACACAGAGGAAAAAGCTGGAGGAATTTCCACCCAACAATGGATAATGATTTTGAGGGGCGATCAGGATTACATGGGGCATTCACTCTCTACATATATTATTTTTATAATGAATATTATTAATTTTTAAATTAGAAAAATCAATGTTTAAGAGGCAAAAGAAACACCGCATATTATCCTATTACAGATTTTGAACTTTGCTGTATCCTGATCTCCTTCAACTGGCACCTAACAATGACGATAAATGATGACAAGCTGATGCAGGAAATGCTTCCTCGGTTTCCTTTGGAAATGATAAAAACACATCCATTTGTAGGGCCTCTTCCATGATACCGTAAGTCTTCCCGGGAACCTGTCGACGCGTGTGTTCGTGGTTAGGACTTGGGCCTGGTTTGAATCCTGGCTCTGTGGCTCACCACCCGCATGACGCTGGGCAAGTTGCTTAATCTCTCTGTGCCTCAGTTGATTTATCTGCCAAGTGGGGCTAATGATAGTGTTTCAAAGGGGTGTTGTGAGGATGAACTGAGCTCCTACATGTAGAACGCGTTGAGTGGTGACTGGCATAGAGTTTAGCCATCGTTATTTTCATCCTCATTGGGAGAGAAAACTCCAGATACAAATGATGTGTCTATCTCAAATCCTCCCCGCTTTCCCCAGAATTTTAAAATGCATTCCCACTGCCTCCCCTCTGGATGGACTTTGATCACGTCTCCCGGACTGCCGCTCTGCCTTCCTTCGCAGGGTCCCTGTCCCCACCCTCTCTTGCCCGGCACTGCCGGACTCTGCTCTTCCCTCCGCGGCTTGGCTGAAATGGTCCCAGTGGTGTCCCACTGCCCAGGGTTTCAGTTTTGAACTTCTTTACTTGTCCCTTCACACACTGGTCTCCTCCTACTTCCTTAAATGTGACGCGGTATTTAAAACACAAACCCTCTGCTTAGCACTCACTGTTCCCCAGGAACTGCAGGAGCTTTCCCAGTTCTGAGCCTCTGCGCACCCTCAATCCCATCACCTCAAAGCCCGGCGCGGTAGTGCCAGTGTAGTCGAGAACGTGGTCTGACCACTCAAATCCAGTTACCTCTAGAATTCCTAGAGCATCTCGCATCCTGGTCCCCGCTCTCGTGTGAGACTCACCATAGTCATCCTCACCCTGTTGCGTGGCTTTGGGGGCAGGGGGTGTCAGGTGCAGATGGAACAAGCATTCATTGATCAGGCTTCAGGAATTCAGAGATAAAGAAGACAAAGTCGCTGCCCTCACTGAGCTCACGGTCTATTCGAAGAGGTGGAGAGCAAACGCTTGCTTGGTCACGGCTGGCCACGTGCTTTGTCAGAGGCGTGCACGAGGCGCAACACCAAAGATGGAAATAATCGCAAAAGACTGAATCGACATCAAGGGCAGGAGGTGCGTGGCTCATCTTTCCGTCTCCCAACCAAATCTTCCCTTCTTCTGGCCAAAAACGTGCAGCTGGATCTGGAATATTTTAAGATCCTGCCCTACTTGAGCTGTCAAAATGACAGGCTCTGACCGGTTTCCCCTCCCCAGGACGGGCCTCTCCCTGGAGTGTATATTTCCACCTTCCTTTCTATTTAGTTCACCTCTACCTGCCTACTTATTTGTTTAGAATGTGAACCAACTGGTCGGGTGCAGTAATCTAATTCTGCATTTGGTTGGAGGCCAACGCACCGAGGGCATTCAATAAATAATGGTGTCTGCCGTGCCTTCCCTGGATGCCGCTGCTCATGCCTGAGACGAAGCTGGGAGCTCGGGAAGCTCAAGAGACAGTAAATGAAGGGTGGTAGAGCTCGGAAGGCCATGGAGGCAAATGTGCTCCAAGTGCCTGGCCCAGAGACCACACACCTGTCTGCTGGTTGCCGGGCGAGGCCTGTGAAATGCAAATGTCACCCCGTGGGTCGGCCAGGGCGCGCCCTTCTTCCTGGCATGGCTTTCCCCGGTTGCATCTGGGTAAAAGTCATAAAGGCTTCCTCCCTATGGGCATAGGCCCATGTTTACTCATCTTTGTTAAGGAAATTCCCCTTCCTGTGAGTGGGTGGTTCTGGGAGTGGTGAGACAGGTGTCTCTGTTACACTGTAGGGGTTGTCCCCAGGGAGGAAGAGCAGCGAGAGGTGGGGAGTCCTTAAAATAAAACCTCATGGACAACATGTATCCATCCATCCATCAATGCGTCCATCCTGGCCATCCGCCAAGTGACAGGCAATGAGGACGTAAAGAAGATTATAGGACTTGGCTCATGGGAGATACTCGATAAATACTTACTGAATCAAAGATTTAAATTTATGCACTGGCTTTATTTTGAACCCCGTTTCCTACCAGAAGACACTCTCTACTTTCCCTATAGCAGATAATATCTAGCATATGTCAGCCCACAATTAAAAGAGGCATTACGGCTTGCATAAAAAGGATATTCTAGCATATTCCCTACATTCCTGGACTTCGATCCCTAATTTCATCATTTTTAACCGTCTTCCCTGCTGTCCATGTATGTATCCAAGCAGCCCCTCCAGTTTGACCCACTGCCTGGTTTCACCCGACCTGCGAGCGGCAATTCAAATAGAGATTGCTTTCGGGCAGCACTGGGCAGTTCCGGCTTAGCCTCCAGCTCTCCTCTGCTGAGCTGCACTTGCTCAGGCAGCGAGGGGCTGGAGAGAAGTCCGGGAGCTAGCTCCCAGATCCTGCTAAACCACCCAGCTTTGGGGCACTCTGGCTTGCACAGCTGCGTGTCCCGTCCTCCATCTGTGGGATGGCAATGATGCCAACCGGCTCAGAGACACAGCAAGGGCTGGTGAGCTCATAGCTGGAAAGGCCGATGTCCCCGAGAACAAAGCAATATTATGAGGTGAAGTTCTGATTTTTATGGTCCCTCAATACCAAGCCTCGTACTGTTTGTGGCTTTTTTGCTTCTGTGGTTTCGGCACGTTACTTCCAAGGAGGAGGTTTGGATAATTAGCATGACTAGTCTTCTCGGGCACAGACTCCCGTATTTAGAATGGATTTGGCACACACAGGAGCACCCGGTTGTGGCTGGCTGCTAATCAAACACTGCCGGCAGGTGAGCGTGCGGAGCGCCTGGTCTAGGGACGCTCTGATGCCGGAGAGCATCTTTTCAAGTGTTCTTCAAAGCCGGAGTCAATGAAACGACAAGTTTGAAAAGAAATCATGTTACAAAACGAGAAACCGATCTTTATGCTTAAAGATGCAGAAATCTTTGCAAATTACATCTGCAACGAACAAACAAACAAACCAATGACACCAATGAATTATTTTCCCCCCTACGGGGTATACGAAATAATTCTTGGAGCATGCATAATGGAGGTCTCCTTAGAAGAAAACTTGCCTTTATGTCTGCTTGTAATATTCTAGCAGCTGACAAACATGTTCACAACGTGACAAAAGACAGCAGCTCAAATCCGAAACAAACACTATTCCCATAAGCAAAAGGAAAAACAGCAAAATCAATGTCCAATAAAGTACAGATAACCACAGGTACTCTTATATTGTAATTTTCAAACATAAGAAAGTACATGCAGATGTTATTTCTAATTTTAAAAAAAGAAGCTTACAGAAATAAGATTTCTTTAGAGAAAAGTTTAACCTAAAATCAGCCCGAAGGTGCCTGACAGATCCACTGGACGTTCGCGTTCCCCTGGGTGCCGGGCGCGCACTCCCCACTGTCTGCCCGAGGGAGTGAGAGTGGCCGCTGCTGTGGCCTGTCCCCAGAAACGCGCGGAGGGGCGCTGGCCAGCAGGAGACACAGGCCTGCGAAGCCCTCACTTACACGTTTTGTTGCTTTCTGGAGTTCTGGGCCCGGAGCCTGGGGAGCATCCGAGCCAGGCAGCCACCCTTGCTCGCCACCATGTCGGAGGCAGGCTGGCTGCGAGATCGGTGCCCGAGAGGAGGCGGCCCAGAGGGAAGAGGGAGAGGCTCTTACTCAGCACCCACTCAGCGCCCGCACTGGTTGTAAAAACAACAGGACTCCCCATGCAGGCACACCGCCCAGCCGCCGCGCCCCACCACCGGCTGGCAGCAGTGAGCCCTGCCGTGGACGCCACAGGGAAGAAGAGAGCTGGGACCCGGGACATGCCCAGTGGGCAGGAAACAAGTGAAAGACCCCCAAGCACGTGCTGGCAAAATATTCATTGCAGGGTGGGCTTTGTGATACCAGGGCTCTTCTCTCAAGAGCAGGCACAAACGCGTGATACACGAATGTGTCAGGGATGCAGTAAGTGGCTATAGATCTGTCTAGGTTGTTTAGAACGTTCCCTTACAAACCAGAGCCAGTCTGCCTAGGGGCGCCAGTCGAAGGCGTGAGCGGTTAACTTCTGGCTGCCTCACAAATGCCCACGGGGATGACAATTCTCTCCCCCCCAAAGCCCACTTTGGGATCAGCATACGCGAGGGGCTTCCAGGTCCGAGGGGGCTCCTGGTTGGTCTGTCATTCAGGACTGAATGTCCCTCCCTGCCCAAGAGGTTTGGCCCGATTCAGGGTTGGCAAAAGCTTTAGAGTCTTCAGAAGTAGTAAACAAACCACCTCTCTTGACCTGATCCATGGAGGACTCATTCCCTAGGGTCAGCCTGTGGGGTAGGGGGGAAGATGCGGATCAGAAGGGATCGTTTCATTTCTGTCCTGCCCTTGAATTTGCTTTAAAAAAAATCAGCTACGTTGCCTTACTCCTGAAGACCATTTAAAGAAAATTTTGACTAAAAATATTTTTGATTTGTTGAATTTAACACTTATGCCCAGAGTAAAAGGGCAATCTATGCATTGAAAATAACTAAGAACCAACCAATCATCTAACATGTCTTGTAAATATAAAATACACAATACCAGACAATTTATTTTTGAATTTTCTATACATTCAGTGTTATTAAAAAAAAATTAGGGCTGGGTGTGGCAGCTCACCCCTGTAATATCAGCATTTTGGGAGGCCAAAGTAGGAGGATAGCTTGAGGCCAGGAGTTCAAGACCAGCCCAGGGGACATAGTGAGATCCCCATCTCTACAAAAAAAAATTTAAAAATTAGCTGGGCATGGGGGCACATACCTGTTATCTTAGCTACTTGGGAGGCTGAGATGGGAGGATCACTTGATCCTCAAGCCCAGGGGTTTGAGGCTACAGTCAGCTGTGATCACGTCACCGCATTCCAGCCTGAGCGACAGATTGAAACACTATCTTGGGGAAAAAAAAAGGGATAGATGAAACCAGAGATGCAAGTCTCTCTGCTGACTCATCTAACAGGCTTGGCAAAAGCTTCCTTTGACCTCCCTGAGAAGACAACCTCTTAAGTCTCCAGCTCATAGTCACTTCACCCAACCGCCAATCCCGGTGTGTGTCGGGTGGTGTTGCCTGCTTCCCCTGAGCTATCCAGATGCCACTCACTGCACGAATGCAGTCATTAAATCCTGCCAGACCTGACCTCCGGGAGGGGAAAGGTATTTTGGGAGCGGCACTGAGCCCAGTTGCTCGCATACTCCTCACCCAGGCTCAGGCTGGAGTCCTTGGCCTTGGTCCACATGCCCGGGGCCTAGTGACGAGGGTGTTTCCCCAGCGCCGGCACATGAAGAGTCTTGATGAAGACGTTCCCACAACTTCCAAAGCTTGGATTCATCCCTAAAGCACGAGGCTCTGTCATCCGGGGTAGAATTTTCTACCTTCATGCTTGGTTTCTCCTTTAGTAAGTCTCTCATCGCCCAGCGGAGCCCGTGACTGTGAGGTCACCATGAGCTTCTAAAGATCCTGAGCATGTCCTTTCTCTAAAAACTGTGAATGAAACCTTGACTTTCACACAGGGAAAGGGAAAGGGAGCTTGAATTATTCAGAGTAATCTCCCTTTTTCGAGGCCTTTCCTTCCCCTAAACCTAACGATGCTGACATTCTCATTCCTGCTACCAGAGTTCCATTCCTGGTTATATTCCCAGGGCGAGGCCGCATCCGCGATCTCCACGTTTTCATTAGACCTAGTAAACCAGGGGAAGCGCCGCAGCTTCACCTGTGCATCTGAAGATTTTCAGTTCAATCTCTGCAGGCCCAGCATTCCTTGATGAGATAGGCCCACACAGAGGAGCACCGTGGTATTTTGTTTTTTTGGAAAACCTCTGGTTACTTAAATAAAAGTATATATTACAGAAATACCTTTTCTATCATCCAAGAATGAATTCCAAGACTATAATTCTTGGGCAATCACAGTTAAGTCTTAACTTTGCCAATAGATTCTTGGGCACTACAAACTTTAAGCAAAATGATGCATAATGAAACCAATTTTCATTACAGCAAAACATCAATCGCCAAACTTCTAAATAAAGATCCAAAACGCTTCTAATATTAATCACTGAAATCAATGCGAGTTAAACATACATTTAAGGAAGAGTAATAAAAACAAGATAGATAATTATTTTCCAGCTTATTACAGATCAGGGTCCAAAGGGTAAGTGCCCGAAGGAGGGTGTGGTTCCACTCCTCCAGAGCTCTTCCGGACCTGATTCAGGTGGGACAGAAGTCCTTTGGAAGAGTCAGGATTCCCTGAGTTCCACGTTTCTAGAATCCCAGTGCCTGGATGACAGGCCTGGCTGTCCCCGCATCGAGCTGTAGAAGGGAATGTTTTCACCCAGGGATTAGAAGCCACTGTGTGTATACATGTGTGTGAGATGAGCTCGTGTCAGGTCCCGAAATGAAGAGGAAAGCAGATCTCAGACTAGGAGAGGAGATTCTACTTTCTCTCACTAAAGGGAAGATTATGATCCCCGAAATACGGTTGATCAGTGAGTGGTCTCTGAGTAATCGGGAACCGGTGCGGCTACGTAACGGCCACACTGATACGAAGGCAGGCAGAGGCGGGGTGGCCGGGACGGTTCAGTGAGGGTCCTCTTCTGCCTTTATTTAGCTTGCCCCCCGGAACATATCGAAGTGTAGTTCTTCCAGGGTAATTTCGGAAACAGAAATGTTAAGATTAGCATATCAGCTTAATAAGGACAGGAGTTTTTGTTTCCCCCCATGACTGCAGTATCCTCAGCATTTAGAATAATGCCTGATGCATAGTAGGTGCTCGACAGATATTTGTGGAGTAAATACAATGATGCAATACAATGGTGGAATTAATGGGTAGTCAAACCTACTCTCAGGAAAGGTATGGAATTGCCACAAAAAGATTCTTTAAGAAAACATGACCTATCAATTCTACCTTTGTTGTAGAGCGTGTGTGCGCACAGGCACCAACATGTTTCAATACATCTCTGTCCTTCTCCCTCTACGTCACATGAACATTTTTTTCTGCTTATATAATAAAACACAGTTATTTCTAAAAGCTTAGAAGATAAAGTCAGCCTTTGAAGAACAAGTCAACACTCACCTATATGACATATGGCTTGAGATTGTCTTTCATCATTTGAAATTTAGGGATGCTTTCTCTTTTTGCAACGCTGCAGATGAAGAGCTGTGAATTTGATAAATTATAAACCTAATGAGGCTTCTAACTCCTCTAGCCGGTCATTAGCTGCTAGGAAATCATCGTTGCTCCTTAATTATAAGATGAAACTAAACATTGGGAAATGCCGAAAGTGATCTGATTGGCCAGAACACCAAGGACTAATTCCACAGCCATGCCCTCGACGTACCAATTAAAGCCACATCACCCACAACAAAACGCTGCGCGCCGTTGGCTGTGTTCTGTGTTGTCATTTCCAGATTAGAACAACACAAACAATTCCAGTCTAGGGCACTTCCTGGGCACGATGACTCGCAGGCCCCCCCCCCCGCCTTAGATGATAAGGCCTCCTCCCATGGGCTCTTTACTCCTCAGGGAGTGTCCCTTATTCTCACTTTGCCCACACCCAAGAAGAGGCAGTCTTAAACACAATAAAGGCAACTAATCGATCAATCATCTGTTTTCCTAGCTGTCAGGTAGAAACATGCAAAAAAGCTTTCCAAAAGGAAAGCGTATATACATGACATTTTAACTTCGATTTTGAGGGGCAATGTATTAGTGGAGTGAGAAAGGGTTTTGGGGAGAATATTGAGCAACGCACAGGACCAGCATTCTATCAGCGTGGGCTCTATCTGGTATACAGATTTTTTAAAAAACATCACTAAGAAGGGGTTTCCAGAATAAAATTTTCAATTCTGGCTCAATACATTTTAATGTTTATGTCATTTTGTACCGTCAGTGGTGTGATCAAATGTCATCTGCCTTTCCTTTTTGGAGTCTCCTTCCCACTTGCCTGGAGTTAAAGGATAGCATGTTGGTTGAGACTAGGGGCCTGAAGCTCCCAGACTGCGTGGGTTTCAATCCCAAAACTACCATTTAAGCACGGTATTCGGCATTTGGATGAGAAGAAAAGGAGAGAGACAGTGACAATTTTTGCTGAGACAGAGGCACTCTCCAACTTAAGTACAAGGTGTGCTGCAAGATTTCAATTATAAATTGATCACCTGGGATTAAGGACGGCTGTGTGACCTCATCGGAAAGGGACTATAACAGCTCCTACACCTTGCGAGGAACCGTGAAGATTAAATGAGCAAACGCACCTTTAAACAGCACACTACGCACTCCACAAATGCTGGGTTTTTAATATTATTGCCTTTTGTTCTATTTGAGGGGTAGAGCTGTAGGGTCAGACCCAAGAAACTCGTGTCAGAATGGCTAGGGCTGCACGGACACACATCAAAATGACTCCGTGAAAACTGAATCCCCACAAGCAGGCACAGCAGATCAAATTTCCTAGGAATGTGTATTAGTTTTAATTCATCATTACAAAGCCCGAGAGTTTGGAGTTCTTCTAGCAATACTGCTTATCGTCCTACCTCATCACCGAATCCCTAGCTAAAGGGGTGATAGAAACCTCAAATGTGAATAAACTGTCTGCAGTTGTCTCCATTCTCTCATCTCCATTCTCCCTTCAACCGACTGCAGTTAAGCATTAACTGCCATGTGAGTTGTATTTAACTCAGGCTAGTTTTGAGCCTGGGGCCCAATGAAGCATATGTAATTCACATGTCTGCTCACCTTGGAGGCCATGAGAACTATTTTTCAAGTTGCATATAATTCACGCACAGAAAACAATAAAAAATAACAAACTTTTCATGAATTAGAAAGGATCGTTTTGTTTTCGAAGTTTTTATTCTGTTTTCATAATAAAACACCATGGCCCCAAGGAAAATGTTTTTTTCGCTAGTGTGGCAGTCAGTGTGTTAAGCTTTCTTCCCCATCCTTCCCGGTATCGCTCTATCTTGCCAAGGTCAATGATCTGTGTTCCTCTCATGGGGACCCCTCCGCAGCAGCTGTCATTGCAGGCGACTATTGCCTCCTTCCTGAAACACTCTCTTCTCTCGACTTGCGCATGCCACACCCGCTGAGTTCTCCTCCCCAACTCACTGTTTCTTCTCCACAGCCTCTGCCAGCCCATCTCATGCAAGATTCACGTGCCCCAGGCTCGATCTTCATGCCTTTTCTCTTCTTCAATTACACCCTCTCCTCAGATGAGAGACTCCTGTCCTATGACCTTAAATGTTATTTATATGTTGATGGCTCTCAACTTTCTCTCTCTAGCTCTCTCTGTCCCTTAGATTCCAAACTCTTATATACAACCACCTACTTGGATATCTGATTGGTATATACCAAACATATCCGAAATAAAACTCTTGTTCTCCAGTTTTCCCCATCTTACCTCAGTGTCCCATTATCAGCCCAGTTATTGGGACAAAACCCAGTGTCTCCTTCATTATTTCTTCCCTTAAGCCCTCATTCAACCAGCCGCGAATCCGTTGATCCTCTCAGGCCCCCATCTGATCACTTCAGCTATCTCCACTGCTCCC
>RJWJ010045732.1:0-11634 GCA_004363605.1 Indri indri
TTTTTTTTTTTTTTGCACAAGCTCATACAACTCTTAAAAATGGAATCACATTAAACTTTATTATTCTTCAACTCCCTTTTTTACCTAATAGCTCATGTCATCCTTCCCAAATCCATACAATTTAATTTTTAATATTTTCACAAGAATGAGCAATACAATTATAGCTGAAAGTTTCTCAGCTATAAACAAGTGATATATTAACAAGAGATATTAAAGTATCAAATAGAGATCAAGGATTAGTCTCATTTGCTTTTACTCAATAATAAAATCCACTATTTGGATAAGAATCCAGGGTAAACGATGTTTTTAAATCTGTTTTAATGTACTATTTTGGCCAGTGTGGGGGAAAACGGCCTTAAATCTGAGTGGGGAAAGGATAACTTGGTACAACCTCTTTTTTGTGGAGGAGGGGCAATTTGGCAATATCTACTATAATTTAAAATGCACATACAATTGAATTAAAGAAGATACAAATAGCTTCTTTTAGGAATGTAAACTCTGTATACAGTGGACACCTGCACAAAAGAGTATTTTAGCAGAAGAGACAATGAATGTCTGTAGTAACAAAGCACAGGGATAGGAAACCCTAAATGTTTACCAATAATGGACCGGTTAAATAAATTACGGCGACAAACTCTGAGGTGCTCTGCCACTGTGAAAGAGCAAGTCAGGTCTATATGGACAGCATAGAATACTTTCTAAGACGCGTTGTTGATTGAAAAAAGCAAAGTGAGTATTGCAGTGTGTTTACTATGTTATCATTTGCAAAGGGAAAGAATACATTTATCACTGAACACATGTGCATAAAATGTCACTGAAAAGATACACAATAAATTGGGGGAAAGAACTGGGATGGTATTCCAACTATCTATTGCTATATATATATATAAAAAAAAAAACTACTCCAAGTGTTGTGGTTTAAAACATAGTTCTGTGAGTTGGCTGAGTTTTGCTGGGCAGTCAGCTAGGGCTGCAGTCATCCGTAAGCTCAACTGCACTGGATGTCCAAGACGGTTCAGTCACATGGCTGACAGCTGATGCTGGGAGCTCAGCTGGGCTTTCAACTGCAGCACCCACCTGTGTCTTTCCATGTGGCTTCTCCCAGCATGGAGACTGGGTTTCAAGAGGGAGTGTCCTGAGAGCCAGTGTTCCGGGAGTCCCAGGTGGAAGCTGCAAGGTGTCTTGTGACCTGGCTTTGGAAGTCCCAAAATATTGCTTCCATTTCATTCTATTGCTCAAGCAAGTCACTAAGCCAACTCAGATACAAAGGGAAGGAAATTAGATTTTTCCTCTCTACGGGTGGAATGTCAAGGTCACATTGCAGATGAACATGTGGGATAGGAAATACTGATGCCCTTCTCTTTGGAAAATACAATCTTCCACAGAGGGATATTTACTCTTCACTGTTTAGTCTATGATACTGCTTGCATCTTTGTGCATGTGGACATCCAAGTGTACCCCAAGATTTTAGATCAACCATGTTTGTATACTCACTCACTTGCGGCTGGTTAGTAACCTCATCCTTCTTTACTGGCAAGTTCTCAATGGGTCCCTGGGGGTAACACTCTGTCACAATCACCAATAATATCAGGTTCTAAATGTTCCTGAGTTTCTTGCATATTTTCACTGCTTTTCAAACTAACACATCAAGCTTTTTGTTTTTAACCACCAATCCACATTCCAGTTAAAAACTATAATTTTGAAGTAATTATAGTTTAAAGAGATAAATAAAGAATGACAGTAAAACCACAGAAACAGAGTTTTTAGAGGTTATCAGAGAACTGTGGTGGGAAGTGAAACTAAGCATGGTCATGTATTTCTGAACAAAATATTTGAGCAAACACATTGTGGTGGGAAGTAAATAGCTCTGTGGAAGCTGGGTTTGTGTTTGTGTGTATGTGTGTGTGTGTGTGTGTGTGTGATCAAATGCGTTTTCAAAAAAGTTTGATTAATTGGCAAATTCACGTTTTGAAAATCTAGCTGCCCAGCTGTGATCCTGCAGTGTAACCTGTTTTCACAGCGATGTGGGCCATATTCACTTTGATCTGACTACTGACCAAATACCAACCAAACACTGATAACAAAAGGTCCCAAATATGTCAACCATTTACAGCACATAACAAAACAAAACAAAGCCACAAGCCTGGATGACATGGAAAAACAGGAACCTGCTAGTTTTGCTTGCAAATGTATGTCTCAAAACCCTTCAAGATTTCCAAAATTCAAAAAGACTTTCTTCCCAAACATCTGGGTAAGAATGGCACCATGTGGCTTCCCCTACCCTAGCGGGGAGGTAGGGGCTCAGTAGCGGGGGTTAGGGGTGAAAAGAGAGAAGGTGCGGGAAGGGGGCTGGACGTTCTGCTCTGCACCAGAGGACCCTGTCAGTGGCTGCCATCGCCCCAAAATCCTGAGATGACCAACAATATCAGAAAAGGTCTGGATGGCAAGCTCAGGGGCCTAAGGAAAGTGGTCCTCGACTCTGCATCCAGGTTGAGGCAAGAGGAACACGGGGTCAGAATGCACAGCTCCTGACTCTGCTGGGAAACTCAGGAGCTAGCCCTGTGTCAGCACAAGACAGTATCTTCCTCCACGACATGCCTGGTCATTAGGGCTATAGCAGTGACAGCAGGCAGATGTCATGGCAGGGGTAACTGCAGTCAGAAAGCCGTGCCCTGCTCAGCTCTGCCTTCAGACGGCCACTGTTGCAGACCTGCAGGGAGTATGGGCAAGGATAGGGGGAAGAGGGGACCTGTGCCACTTTCCTCCCATCCCCCAGGACTTGTGGCAAGAGGATCAATGCACGGTGGGGGCCCAGGACAGAGCAGATGTGGAATCTCGACCCTAAGAGTTGATTCTCTACTCAGTGAGCATCAGGTGTCTGTAAATCATTTAGGGGGAATATTTGGGGGAAATCTCAATACAAGGAAGTATCTACTAAACTGTTTTATTGACTTGAATTGTGTCTGCCTATGGCAGCCTAGGGTTACATTAACCTTTTACAATAAAAAAAAAAGACGGGGTGGTTGAATGGTGAGCTTACTATCACAGCCGTACGAGGTCATGTTGAGAATCAAAACCGTCCGCTCATACTTCAGATTTTACTTTGATTTAAGAATAACAAGACTATTTGGGGCGGGGGTCATGGCTGTACGGATTCTGTGCATTTATACCATCCTCTTGCTTGACCTTCCCGACATCCTGGCCAGGGCCGTGCCTCCGTTTCACGGATGATTAAGCCCAGAACAAGAAAGTAGGTTATTTGACTTCGCGGCAGTGCAGTAGGACACTATTTTCCTAAACTGTTTTGAAACTATTCTTCCATGAAGGGCACACACTTGTGGGCAAGTGATCTTTTTTTTTTTTTTTTTTTTTTTGCCTCAATGGAGGCATAGTCTTGCTATGTTGCCCAGGCTGGTCTCGAACTCCGGGCATCAAGTCATCCTCCCACCTCAGCCTCCCATAGTGCTGGGATTATAGGCGTGACCCACCATGCCCAGCCTGCCTGTATTCTTGAGCCGGGCCAGTGTCTGCTGAGGGTTGGTTGCACAGGCAGATCTCAGGGTGTTGTGACAACCTTTACCTTCCCCCGACCCTGCCCCAACTGCTCTGGTTTGGATATTTGTCTCCCAGAAACCTCATGTTGAAATTTGATCCCCAGTGTTGAAGGTGGGGCCTTGTGGGAGGTGTTTGAGTCATGGGGGTGGACCCCTCATGAATAGATTAACGCCCTCCTTCAAAGGAGTTCTCGTTCTCACTCTATTAGTTCCCAGAAGAGCTGGTTGTTAAAGAGAGCCTGGAACATCCCTGTCCTGTGCCAAGATTCTGCCCAGTTCTGTACCAGTTCTGTTCCAGCCATCAGAATTGAGAACCAAATAATTATTGAGGGGTATAACCTATAATAACCCTATAATTAACTGAGAGCCAAATAACCTTTTTTCTTCAAAAATTACACAGCCTCAGGTGTTCCTTTGTGGCAACACAACACGCACGAAGACACTGACTAAACTGAACATGACCTTGGTGGGGCTGGAATTTAGGTCACGGCCACTGCCGTTTCCAGCAAATGATAAGGTGGGGCCCGGCTCTTGGTCTGAGGATCTTCTGGATGAGGTGGGTCTGCGTCCGGCAGTGGCTTCTGAACTCAGGGACGGACGTATGTACTTGTATGTTAGTTATGTATTGCAGCATAGAAGCCACAACCTTAGAGGCTTAAAATTACATTCATTCATTAGCTCCCAGTTCTGTAGGCCAGACAGCCATCTGTATTATCTGCAGGCTCAGGGAATAATCTGTTTCCAAGCTCCTTCAGGCTATTGGCAGAATTCAGTCACATGCAACGTGGGCCTGAAGCCCCCATTCCTTGCCAGAGGTCACTCCTGCAGTCTCCCATGTTCCTTCTCGCAGGGACCTCTCCATCTTCAAAATGGCAACAGATCTTCATGGTTGGCCAAGTTCTCGAGATGCAAGTCTCTCTGACTTCCCCTTTCTGCCTTATTCTGCTGCCACGACAGCCATAGAAAGTTCTCTGGTTTTAAAGACCCATGTGATCAAATTATGCCCACCCTGGCAGTCCCTTTTTTAGGTTGACTGTGCCACATAACACAACACAACCACAGGAATGAGATCATCACACATTCTCGGGAATAAAGGTGTGGAATCCTTTTGCGGGGTGCGGGGGTGGGGAGGCGGTGGGATTTTTAGAATTCTGCCTACCGCATTCTAGCTCTGTTGCTGAGACCCAAAGAAAGCTATTAAGGAACATGTGACTCTGACAAGAGTGACCCACTGGGCAGGTTTGCCCCAACTCCACTGACATTGCTAAGAATATTTAAGTAACAACACTGCAGATCTTACCGATCTTAACACATCCAGACACTGCAGCGGTTCTCCAAGTGCCGTCCCAGGACAAGCAGTGGCAGCAGCGCCTGGGAACGTGTTAGAAACGCACGTTTCTACCGAATCAGAAACTCCGGGGATGGAGCCAGAAACCTGTGTTTTAACCAGTCCTCTGGGTGACTCTGATGCTCACTCAAGTTTGAAAACTATTTCTCCAAGGTAAGTCCCCAGTTTTCTTTTTTGTGTGAATCAAAAGTGGGGGAGGAGTCAGACAGGTAGATTCCATTTCTAACAGGCTGTGATTTGTGAATATTATAAAAATGATTACACTGTATTAACCAAAGAATGCACATGTACACATCAGTGTGTGTGTGAGAGAGAGTGAGCTTACGCACGTGTAGTGGTTAAGAGAACAGGCTCTGGAGTTTTGTAATCAAGTCCTGGCTCCACCAATCACTGGCTGTGTAACTGGGTCAGCCTCGGTGTCCTTTATGAATAACGGTGCCTGCATCATAGGGTTGTGAAGATCAAGTGGGATGGTATGGAGAGAACAATTAGCACAGTAAGCTCAAGGACTATCAGTTACAATTCTTTTATCTTGCTAGGTGTCTTGAAACTTTTTCCTGAGGTCTTTGAGGAGCGAGGTCCATGGTGGGGCTGGAGCTTCCAGGCCCTTGGCGAGAGGCCTGAAGGCAGCCCGGGGAGGCCCCTCCTGGCCCTGAGGATTAGCCGCTCCTGGGCCCAAAGGCAAAGGTGAACCTTCTCTGATTCTTAGTGTCAGCTTATGTCCTGTCACCGCAAAGGAAGACATTTCGGTAAACTGAGTGCATCATCCCATAGCTGCATTTACCTCCTCCTCTGGGAAGCTCATATAACCCAAGGCAGAAACCACATACTTGAAGGCCGGCTCAGCGGGATGTGGCGAGTAGGAGTGGAAACGCTCAGGGGCCTTTTCTGTGAGTTTTTGTTTGTTATTTCGGGGTTTTGTATTTTATTGTTGTTTTTATTTGTTTTGCATCTTCGAAGGAACAGGAACAGGAAAACACAAGGGCCTTCTAAAGGCCTGGAATAGTATCAAGATGTGCCTCTACAAAGTTGAGGTGAGGAAGTGTGTCACCTGGGGGAACATATAGCACCCCCACCCTGTCCTGACTTCCCAGGCCTCACCAGCGAAGCTGCAAGAGATCTCGCCAGAGCTTGCTGAGAGGCCCGAATGGAAATTAAGACCCTGTTGAGCCAGAAACGTGGGACAGAGGAGGAGAGCCTCCTTCAGCAGGGCTGTTTCCTCCAAGGGGAGCTGTGCTCTGCTCAGCCTTCTGGGTAGCTGTCTGTGGCATCCACGTGGGAGGGAAGGCAGAGGCCACCCAGCATGAGTAGCTGCTGCCTGCAGTGGAATCCACCCTCCCAGCCGTGGGCTCTCCGAGGCTCGAGGGCTGCTCCCCACAACTGCTCCCCACTCGGGCCCATTCTCAGGCTCCCTTAGCCTTGATGCCACCAAGAGAGCTGCTCAACCTTCAAGACGCTGCTCTGCTGACAACCACAGGAACTCTCCGGACAGGATGCTAAGTAGGTCTCCTTTGCTTTCTCTGAGCCACATAGACTGGCCGCCCAGGGGACAGGAGTAAGACCTTGCAGACGTACACATGAGCTGAGGTCTTAAACAGCTGCCACACTTTTCTGTGCCTAAGGAAATATGAGCAGAGCCAGAGAACTCTTCTTTCTGCCTCTCCTTGGAGAATGTCTACCAGCTCCACACGGGAGGTCAGTTCCCCCAGGAAGAGAGCATACGACTGCAGCTCTGGGAGGTTTGGGGAAGGCTTCTCAGTTCAGAGTGTCAGAGGCCCAAAGACACATTCACAACTGCTCTTGCCATCCAGTAATCTATTTATTCCCCTTTAATGTCCTCTACATATTAATTCCTTTGGTTCCTCTCATGTAGACCAAAGTTATACAAGTATGGAGTAATGCTTTCCTGTCCCCTTGGTGACTCTAGAAAGCCCACCAATAATTTGATTCAAATTAGAAGAACTATGGATAACAGAGCATTCTGTAATATCAGTGATGCTCCTAAAATGTCTCCATGGAAGGGGCCTTAAAGACCAGCAGCCAGCACTGTAGAGATATTTTTAAATGGTGCTGAGTAAAAACTGTTAGGAACTAAACGAAGGCTGAAGTAAAATATAGCTTATGTAAATAAAAAATAAATATACAAAATATACTCATAGCTTATAAAACTATATACCTATTCAAGGATAAATATCTCTCACATTGATGTAGTAGCCTACCGGGGAGAAAGGTATTAGCGCTGGAAATTGAGAAGGAAGGAGGGATAGATAAGAGAGGGAGGAAAGGAGGCAGAGAGGGAAAGAAGAAGAGGGGAGGGAAGAATTCACTCTAATAACGAGGATAGCAGACCACATCTCAAAGAATATGAGCAACTCTACCCTCTGAACCCAAAGGTCCAGAACAGAAGTAAAAAAGGAAGTAAACCCTACTCTAATCCTTTCATTTCATGAATGGAGTAACTGAACTCAAAAAAATGAGTTGCTTGGTTCTGGGGTTTTATTGCTATTCAGTGGTAGAAACCAGGCATTTGATTCCTAGTTCGCTGCTCTTTTTACTACATCAAGCTGCCACCCACGTACTTAAAATACTTTCAATTCTTTCCCTTTTTTTTTTTTTTTTTTTTTTGAGACTGAATCTCACTGTATTGCCCAGGCTACAGTGCAGTGGCATTGTCATAGCTCGCTGCAGCCTCAAACTCCTGGGCTCAAGCCATCCTCCCGCCTTAGTCTCCTGAGTAGCTGGGACCACTGGTGCACGCCACCATGCCCAGCCTCCTTCTAATAAGTAATTCATCTAAGTATAGTTTTAACTAAGAGGTTGATCATAACTGGCCGACTCATGGCCCCTCCTCAGAGAAGCCACCCACCCCTGCTGAAGGCCAGTGGCCTTGCTGGACACCAGCGGGCCCGGCTCGGGTTCTCTTGACCGAGGGGCCTGAGGTGTGCATCTGATTAAGGGTGGCCCTTCCACAGACAGGGTGTGGGGTGGCCAAGCATCCTTGTCTGTCTGGGATGGAGGGAGTTCCCAGGACACAAGACTTTCAATGCTAAACTAGAAAAGTCCTGAGCCAACTAGAACAAGTTGGTCAGCCTAGCAGGAAGGGACTTAAGACCTGCGTGGCCAGGTTAAAAAATACAGCACAGGCAACTGAATTCTCAGCTAGAAACAGGGACTCTAATAGACTGAGGACGCTGGCTGAAAGGGAAGTGCATGGTGTAAAAAGAGGGGAAAGAGAGGTAAGGAGCTGCCATATTGGTCAGATATAAACAAAACTTAAGAGCAGAAACTTCAAACGAGGGACACTGTTGACCAAGAGAAGAAAAAGGGCCTATCTTTTTGAGAACGACTATGCAGCTGACAGTATCGAATTCTCACGCCAGTCTCTGAACAGCCCTGAGCGTACAGCCTCCCTCCACCGTCTGCACGCGCTCACCCCACAGTAAATCCCTCTTCCCTGGAACTGCCCTCCTTGGCTTTCTGTTCCTTGTGACCAGATGAATCTGACCAGCATGATTATATTTCAGAACACTGGCTTTCAGTAGCTTCTTCCTTAATAACCACCGTGGCCAATTTCAGATCCTTGCAGAGAGTCTTTCCAGATGTTTCCATTTGCTGTTGCTGCTGCTTCTGCTTTTATTGCCAAGGAGAGGGTTACAGCTGAAGATGCTTCTCTTCCACAGTAAGTTCTCTCCACGCAGCCTTCAAGCGCACTCCGGTCTCCAGACACCAAAGAGCAAAGCCCTCTCCTGTTCCCCTCTGCGATGCGGGATGCGCTCTTCCGCAGCCGGCACAGCACTGCACCAAGCTTCTTGCCAAAACTCTTTTGCACCCAGTTTCTCCATTTCCAACCTTCCCGTGCAACCCCTAAGGTCCTCCCCCCTTCCCACCCCTAGGAAATTACTCTGGCCTTAACCCCAAGGCCCGCGGAGCGGCCAGATCCAGTGAACTTTGTCCAGTCCTTAAGCTCCAGGAGTTTCTGGAACTTCCTACACTGTCTGCCCCACCCACGTTCTTGAACTTAGCTCCCTCGCCTGTGAAGGCGCAGAATTCGCTGCTTTCGTCTCCCTCCTCAGCCCATTAGACTCTTATTACCCTCCGCTTCACTGGCTCCACCCCACCCACACTTGCTAAAGGCGCACATTCCTAAGGAAGCGCTTCTGGATTCCTTACCCTTCCCGCATCGTCTCCAAGACCCCACTTGTCCGAGACTCTGGGCAGTAGGTCAGAGCAGCAGTGAGCTTGAGGTCTGCGGGGAGTCATTTTTTGCATATGTTTGTGTGGCCTTTTGTAAAGTGCCCGTGTGAACCTGGTTTTCACTGTTCGGCAAACAGGGTCAGCCTGGGCTCGTCTGTCCCATGCCTTTGCTTGGCTGGCAGGATTCAGCCAGGGAGTGTCCTGCGCAGGCGCAGAGAAGGGCTGCGGCACGCAGGGCGTGGGTGACTAGTTAACCATTCACCTCCGTCCCATGAAGGGCAACAGAGAAAGGGCCCCTGCCGCTGCCCGCCCTGCCCACAGCCCTGGTGTTCCCGACCCAGCACAGTGGGACCCTCCCTGCTTCAGCCACCAGCCAAGGCAGCCGGAAGGCTCCAGCCAGGGTATTCCAACACAGCCGCCACGTGGCTGTACCGCTAGTGTCGACGATGCTGTTTGTCCCTAACACTCTGTTCAAAAACAAGCACGTATAAGAATTTGGAGGAGTCAGATGTTAACGGCATCATATTGGCTTTCCTTAAAGACTGTTAAGTTTTGATTTGGCAGGCAGTTAATTTATTTGTGGACTGACTTACTCTTTGTTGAGTCAGAGCTACAGTGGCCTTTATTTTAGGCAAGTTGAGTCCTAATCCCAAGGTGTGGGCTTTCTGGCACTCTACTCAAAGCCCTTGCTGTTCAAGGAGGTCTTTTCACTCTAGTTGTTGAAAATGTAAGCCTCTCCCCCTCTGTGTGAGCTCCAGGAGTTTTTAGTCCGCAGTTTTCCCTGGCGGTGTGTGCTTCACCCAGCCTTGTGGTGTCTCCCCCAGCACACGCACAGCTTGGTACTTAGCCAAAGACTCAAGGGGAACCCTATGGCCTGGAACCTTTCTCCACGTAGTTTCTTCCTCTAAAGCGTTCTGCCTCAGCCCTCCCACACTCCAGTATCTGTTCTTCCGCTGAATGGGACCTCTGCACTTTGTTTGGGCTTCCCCTCCCTGTGTTGGAATCCAGCCACCGGCTCTGGCAGGAAGTCTGGGTGATCGTAAGGCTCATCTCCTTTGTTTCCATTCTCTGTGCTGCCAGTTATCTCATACCTGAAACCAGTTATTTAATATCTCTCGTCCAGTTTTCTAGTTGGTAGGGCAGGATCGCTAGCCAGCAGGAGTTACATTGTCATGGATGGAAGCAGAAGAGTCATTAATCTCTTTTCCTTTAGAACAGGAGTCAGCTAACGTTTCCTTAAAGAGCCAGATAGTAAATATTTTAGGTCTGCAGGCAACGCTATTTCTGTTGCAATCACTCAACTATGTCATTACAGCACATAGACAATACCTAAGCTAATAAACATGATTATGTTCAAACAAAACTTTATTTACAAAAACAGGCAACTGATCTATAGGCCATGATTCACCAGCCCTTTACCTAGGGGAAATACCCCTGCCCTCTTTTTTCCCCATGACATTGACTTTTTCACGACTCCAGACCAGTCAACTTATAGAATGGCCCAAATTCTAGAGGCATCTGATTATTTTCTCAAGGTATCACATAATGTATTCCTTTATCCCTGTTTTTCATAAACTGGTTATTAAGAGGCTTCATGAGAATTAGTTTAAATACTTTTTGGCAAGAATAACATCTTAGGTGATGTTGGGAATCTTAACTTTTGAAAAAGCATCATCAAAGTCAGTGCAACTGAGCTTCAATCATTCATAAATTCATTCATTCACTCTTCCATCGTCTCTCCATCAAGGGTTTATGATGCACCTACCTGCCAGGTGTGGTGCTGTGTGCTCTAAGGGATACAGTGATGTGGTCCAACTTGCCCTCAGTGGGGTGGGGATGGGATTGTTAGGTGACACGGAAGCACAGTGTTAGTTAGAAGAGCCAGTATCTCACTCTGTCTTTCTGGGCCAAGGCAAAGGGCTCACGTTATCTGGAATGGTTGCAAAGTACACTTGTAAAGTTGTAAATTCACTAGCCCCTCCCACCCACTGAAATGGAATTGCTTGTTGAGGCCCAGAAATCCTCATGGTAGCCAGTTCCACTATTATAACACTGAAAGCAGGTGTGATGGAAGTCAGTTCCTAAGGGGGAAGCCCTCTACCTGGGAGGAAGCTGCATCTAGCTCTGCTTTACCATTAGGTCTACCACAGAGGTAGACACGCCTCACAGGCCGAGGGTCAGACAACACTTCAGTTATAACAGGAAAAGCATCCTGGCCTCAGGGACTGTGGAGATTTTTAAATATGTCCACAAATTCTTTGTGATGCCTCCCTTCAAAAGGTGAAGGCTAATTCCTCTCGCCTTGAGTGTGGGCCAGACTCAGTGACTCCCTTCTAACAAACAGAATATAGCAGCGGTGATGGAGTGCGAATTCAGGACTGATCCTAAAAAGCACTGCAGCCTCCCCCTTGCTCTGTCTTAAATCTCTTGCTCTGACAGAAGCCAGGCATCATGTTGTGGAAACACCCAAGCAGCCCTGTGGGGGCCACCTGGAAAGAAACTGAGGCCTTCTGCCTACAGCCAGCATGAACGTGCCAG
>RJWJ010045733.1:0-11642 GCA_004363605.1 Indri indri
AAGAAGATGGCTTTCACTCCTGACACTGTGTGGATTTACGAAGTGGCGAGACTGCATCCTGCTCCTTCCATATGCACCTTCAGTAGTGAATTCAGAGTGCTGGATGTGGCTCGACACCATAAAGGTTTGCTGAATGCTCGTGTTTTAGCAAGGGAATATTTAGTTGTGACAAACAGACACCCGCTGAAACTGGCTTAAACACAAAAAGGAAACTGGGAAGAAATGAGGCTATTTCATGGAGCCCAAGGACAGGAAGTACAGCTGGAGACAAGGGATCGGAACCAGGAGATAGGAAGATATTCAGAACCAAGGCAGTGTGTCTCCTGTGTGTACCACACATACGCTTCTCTACTGCTCTCTGCAATTGTTTCATTCTTCTCTCTCTTCACAAACCAGCTTTCTCTGGTCCCCAAGTACATGGAGAAAGACGGCTGTCCCCACTCCACAAGATCTTCTACTCCAAGTACACACCAAAGTCTGATTCCCAACCATTCATGCCTATCCGTGAATCAGCCTCCTCCAGGACTGGGGCCCCCATCTCTTGTCCAACCAGCTGAGGAAAAAAGACTAACTCACATACTATGAGCATGCCCACCTCTAAAGAGCCTAGGGAGGAACCTCAGAACAAGGAGACACCCCAAAATATGTCTATTACATCTCACCTGCACGTTAGGCCAAGGTAAAACAAGAGAAAAACTCTCAGCAAACATAAAGGGAGTTTCCATGCAGTTTCTTAGTAGTGACTTAAGCAGGTCTTTGTTACAGTTCCCTGCACCAGGTAATCTTTCAGGGCTGGAGCTCACAGCCCCCATTTTGCCCCACACCAGGAAAACAAAGTCGAGCAGGTGTCTTTCTTCTTCCCTAAGTAAACCTCAATAGCTAGATAAAAGATGTTTAATTGTGAGATTGTGCTGGGATTTTGACAACACTGTTCCACTCCTAAGAAATATGAAAAGGATGTAGACAAAAGAAGAAACTGGGTCTCTCAAAAAATCTGGAAGATGACAATGAGTGAGGGCCATCGGCCCAATGAGGTAAACAAGGCTAGGGCCTGGCAGTCCCACCTGTTCCCTGCGCCCTGGACCCTCCACCTTGATTAGCGGCAGCCAGGCTAAAGGAACTCCAAGCTCAGCCTAGGCTAGGAACAGTCATTAACGATGACATGAGTAACGACGGCCAGTCTTTTGAGGAGACATAAAGCCTGCTCAGCAGCTGTGGATGGGCACCCATGCCAGTCTGCAGCATGCCCCTCCCACCTCCCAAAGGAGGCCAGCCAGAGTGTGGTAATGAAACTGCACATAGTGGAAATGGGATCTAAATGAGTTTAAACTGATTTATGTTAGCTTTTGTAAAGATTACTCTATATCTGGAAAGTGCTACCACTGTGAAATAATGTCGACAATCCTTAAGACCTCCATCTAATGGTACTTGCACAGAATATTTATACTCCTCGTCATGGGAACAAGGACCATAATGGATACCATTTTTGTTTTATTAGGGATGCATATTTAAATTAATCTGCTATTTGCCTAAACAATTAGCTGCTTCTGTTTGTGTGCACAAAGCCAAAACTGCAATTAGGCTTCCATCAAAAAGATAAGTCCCAACTAAAACTGTCCCAGTGGAGTCATAAGAGCTCAGGGCAGAACTTTCCAAAATTACTTTTTAGCATAATGGTAATTATGTTCATTACTTGAAAGGTAAATAACTGCTGAACTGGTTTTGGAAAAAAACACAATTGGTACTGCCCCCCCCCCTTGATCTTTTCCATGTACCATCAAATTTAAAACAGGTTAACAGTTTAGAAAGTCACAGACTGGTCCCTTCTTGAACTACAGAGTTGGTTTTGTGATCTGTAGTGCTTTCTTAATTAGAACTTACTTCAGCCATGAGCTCCCACCCTCTTGGGCCTGCACAACAAACACCTGAAACTTGCTCTCAGTTTCATGGTTGTTAAATAGACAGGATCAATTAACTGCGTTTAAGGAACACTGAATGAAGTTGACTATTTATAAAGACAACTGGCAGTCTCAATTTCCACCATGTAAATAAATACTTGCCTATCAGAAATTAAGCAGGAGTCAAAAGAAGTTTGGCAACCAAAGGAAAAGCATTTTAGTAAAGGTGTTAAATATACCCATAACACTCACTAAACATGTACTTCTTCATTCATTAAGTCCACATGACATCACTCTACAATTCAGGCCAGGGACATACAGGCAGCATAAAATTTGAGAGGACAAAAGACAGTCTGCTCTCATGGAAGACGTGCAGGGGTAGATTAACATCAGTGCAAACAAGGGCCATAAAGAGCTAAATCATGGAGGGACTCAACAAAAGAAAGAGCTGAATGAAGTTGACTCTTCAGTGAGCTACCATGCGTGTCATCCTCAACATTCCAGCTGACCATAGCTCTAAAAGCTGAACTCTGTTGTCTAAGGCTGAAAAACAATACAGAGGAAACATTCTGGAAGCTGCACGTTAGATTGACAAGAATCTGAACAAGCAAGATCACCAAAGCAGAAACTGAGTCAAAAGAAAAGTAAGACTCACTGTAACTAGTAGCTCTTAAGTTCAAAGCAGAAAGAACACTTGAGAAAGAAGAATCAAAAACGAAGAGACAGAAACCTGAAAAGGAGGCAACCAGAATACTGTAAGACTATGGCAATGTGACTAAATAAAATTTACAGTTAAAAGTCGAAGGAAAAACAGATGAAGAAGGTGAAGACTTTGGACCAGCTCTTCTATGGGGGAAAGTACTAGAAGGCAGGTAACGTGAAAGAGACATCACCGTGCACACAGCCACTGGCTCCAGCCAATTTCTTCCTGCAATATAACTGATACAGGCCGGGCGCAGTGGCTCACGCCTGTAATCCTAGCACTGAGAGACCAAGGTGGGAGAATCATTTGAGGTCAGGAGTTCAAGACCAGCCTGAGCAAGAGCGAGACCCCCGTCTCTACTAAAAACAGAAAAAATTAGCCGGGCGTGGTGGTGCACACCTGTAGTCAGGGCTACTCGGGAGGATCGCCTGAGCCCAGGAGTTTGAGGTTGTTGTGAGGTAGGCTGACGCTACGGCACTCTAGCCCAGGCAACAGAGCAAGACTGTCTCCCAAAAAAAAAAAAAAAAAAAAAAAAGTATGTGTATATATAACTGATACAAACATGATAGAGAATATACCTGGAAGAGTACATCAGACACCACTGGGAGATCAGCAGGCTGAGTGCTGGTAGATTTAAAAAAAAAACAAAAAAAACAAAAAAAACAAACACCAAGAGGACTTACTCTTTGCTTTATACTCTTTGGTACTATTTGAATTTTTTCTACATGTACTATTTAAAATTTTCTATACTGTTATCTGTATATACTTTTTTTTTATAAATGTGATTAGTGATGGGATTTTCTCTAATCATAATCTGTATCACTCTATAATCAACATTTAATTCTGATGTACAAAACTGAATTAAAAACTGAAATTTTACTTCCGACCCATTAATGGGTTAAGGTGAATTAAACTCCAAAGGAGTTCAAAACATTGCCACCACCTCCCCTGGATCAGATGGATGTAGGACAGTCCAGCACAGGGCCTGGCCCAGGATTGGCAGTAAGTTTTAGCCTCCTTGTTCTGTCTCTTCTGTTTGAAAATATTGTTTATTGCTAAAAGGAAAGTATGTGTATCATCAAAAATATTTCCACTAACGTGTTGAGTGACATAACACTTAGAAATGTGTAATTTTAAAATAATGCTGATCACTATTAAAGCTGAGAAATGGGTATATGGGGGTGCATACTGTTTGTTCCATTTTGTATATTTTGAATTTATCATAATAAAAGGATTTTTAAAAATAATTTGAAAGATTATCACTAACAAAGGTAAAAATATATTAACTTGTGTTTTACAAGTGTTTTGAACAGCCACACTGCAAACTTAGTGTCTCCTCTGATTTACAGTGAAAATTCCAGTGATGACATTTTACAGCCTTTAGAAATCCCATTCCAAATCCTCAAAAGATCTTAAAATTATACTACTAATTAATCCCCTTTCAATAAAAGTAATAAATGGTTCAAACAGAAAGCAGGGGGGAAAAACCTACACGAAGATTTACATTATGGCAAAACTGTAGTCAGGTCTGAGTTACCTAATACCAAATGAGAATGAGAAAACTGAAACCGTAGATAGTCTAACATCTCACATGGGCATTCGGAGTACATTTGAATGCAAATCTCCCCACCCCCGGACATTAGAAAGTTTTGCCACAAGGCCCCTGGCATGTCTGGGATGGGGTCTTAAGTCTCCCTCCTGTGTGCCCTCAGAGTGGATCACAACAGCCCAATACAGATTTCTCCTCTGAACTCCAGACCCACGTGGCCATCTGCCTTCAAGATCAGTGACCTTTCTATTTCCTGAAGAAATTTGGAAAAACTAGGTCTCCCTTTCACATTTTATATATAAAGCTGACAAATTTTTGGTAGTAAGTTTTAAGGAGTGGCAAAAATGTAACTTCTGGCATATGAGTAAATATTGACATTTTAAAATAAAATGGCTACACCATTCTTTGAAACTATTCTTTGGAAACAAAATACCAAAGATTAGATACTCATCATCATGCATTTTTTAAGAAGGAAGGAGTTGGGGGTGGGGGTGGCCAAAAGACAAGCAGCAAGATACAGAAAGAACGCATGCCAAAAATCCCTAATTGTGCAACTGCCACCAGAACAACACAGGGGTACCATCTCAGGCCCCTGAGTAAGCCAGACAGCAGAAAAGGGACAGGTGCATTCTTTTCTAAGTAATTTAACATTTTTTAAAATGGCATTAAATAGCTATGGGCACAAATCCAATCTTATTTAATACCGTAATCCAATATATTCTTTTCCTAATTTTGAAATAACTTGAGACATAGAAAGAAAAGTTGCAAAAAATTATACAAGGAGTTCCAGTACAGTTTCACAGAGCTTTCCCCAAATGTAATATAACCATAGTAGAATATCAAAGCCAGGAAATTAACATTGGTACAATATATTTAAATCTACTGATGTTACTTGAATTGCTCCTGTTGTCTCGCTCACATCTCTCTTCTGGTCCAGGATCCAATCCAGAATTCCACATAGCATTTAGTTACCACGTGTCCTTCCTCTACTCCAATCTGCGGCAGTTACTTAGTCCTTCTTCGGCCTTCATGACCTTGGCACAAGGAAGAGTACTGCTCACTCATTTTGTAGGTGTTTCAATTGTCTGTTTTCCTCATGTTTAAAATCAGGTTACACATTTTTGGCATCATAGATCTCGTCTATTAGTTGGCTGAGAGTTTTTATCACAAAAATTTATTTCTATATATGCTACAAACCACATAATACATTACTATTATTTTTGCATTAAACAGTCTGTTAGCTTTGCAAGACACTTTAGAAGAATAAAAATACCCACATATTTACCATTCCTGTCATTCTTCATCTCTTTATGGAGATCCAAACTTCCTTCCATCTGATATCAATTTCCTTCTGACTAAAGGACTTCCTTCAACATTTCTTACAGTCAGGTCTTCTGGCAATGACGTCTCTCTCAGTTTTATCTGAAGAAGAAGGTATGATATTGTCCCACAGGTCACTGAAGCTCTAGGCAGTTTTTTTCCCGTCTTTTTTCTCTCTGCTTAATTTTGGAGTTTCTATTGCCATGTCTTCAAATTCACTGATCTTTTCTTCTGTATTGTCTAGTCTGCTGTTAATTATATCCAGTGTATTTTCATTGCAGAAATTATATCTTCTTTTGAAGTTCCATTTGGGTCTTTTTTTAAAATCTTTTCTTTCTTTCCTCATCATGCTTAGGTTCTCCTACACTTTTTTAAATATATGCAGCATATTTATAATGGCTGTTTTAACAATCATCTGTTAGTTATTTCTGTCATTTCTGGATCTCTTCCTATTATTTTTCTCCTCATTATGAGTTGCATTTTTCTGCTTCTTTGCATGCTTTATTTTTTATTGGATGACAGACATTGTGAATTCCGCATTGTTGGTTGCTAGGTTTTGTTGTAGTCTATTAAATAGAGTCAATTCTGTTCTGATGCAAAATTAAGATACTCAGAATCAGCTGGATCCTTTTGAGGCTTGTTTTTTAACTTTTTTTAGAGTGGGTCCTGAGAAGCTTTCAGTCTAGGACTAATTTAGTCTTATTACTAAAAACTGACACGCTTTCCAAGGATCCCACCCAACCACCCATGTATTTACGAGGTCTTTCCACGTTGGCTTGTGGAAATGCAAACCAATCCCAGCCCTGTATGAGAACTGTTGTGCCTCCTTCTTTCAGGTAGTTCTTTCCCTGGACTTCAGGAATTTCCTCTCACACATGTGCAGAGCATCCTCGGCAAGTCTCTGTAGCTCTCCCTCTGTGCAGCCGTCTCCGCGCCAATACTCTGGCCCACAAATTCTACCCACCTTGGCTTCTCTGGACTCTTACTGGTGTCTCAACTCAGTGAGGCCACCAGACTCTGTTTAGGTTCCCCTTCCCCATCCTGAGTTGTTTCCAGTTGGTAAACTCGTGTAACTGGAGGCCTCACCATGTTTGTTCTCCTTCTCCAAGGAATCATAAGCCTGCCAATGTCTAAAAACCATGGTTTAATATATTTTCTCCAATCTTCCAGTTGTTTAAGGTAGAAGCATAAATCCAGTTCCTGTTACTTCATCTTGATCAGAACAAAGTTTTATCTTTTTATTTTGAAATAATTTCAAAATGACAGAAAAGCTGCCAGAACTCTGTATACTCACTGTTCAGATTCCATTGCCAGCTGTCCCAGGAACGACCTTTGCAGGAAAAGGATCCAAGCCAGAATGATGCATTGCACTCAGTTGCCGTGTCTCCCTTGTTTCTTTCAACCAGGAATAGGCCCTTAGATATGCCTTGACTTTCATGACCTTGACAGTTTTAAAGGCGACAGGCCAGTCATGTCGTGGAATGCCCCTCAATCTGGATTTATCCAATATTTCCTCACAATTAGACCAGCCTGTGAATTTTTGGCTGGAATATCATAGAAGTGATTCTGTGTTCTTCTCACTGCATCCTGTCACATGGCACAGGATACCAATTTGTACCATTATTGATGATGTTAAACTTGATCACTTTGTTAAGATGGTGTCTGCCAGGCTCAACTGCAAAGTTACATTTTTCTCTCTTTTAATTAGTAAGTGTTTAGTAGGGAGATTCTTTGAGACTATGCAAAATCCCATCCCTCAATCCATTCTTACCCACTGGTTTTAGCCTCGATTAATTTTTTTGGTCTGAAGCAATTATTACCATGATAGTTGCCAATTAGTGATTTTCTGATCCCATCATTCTTTTTACATTTATTAACTGACATTCTACTGTAAGGAAAATTTTCTCTTATCCCTTTTTTATTCATCTGTTATTTTATCAGTGTATACTCGCAGGTTCCCATTTTATTCAATGGGTTGTAATCTGTTACTATCAATATTTATTTTGATATTCAGATCGTCCCAGAGCTGGCTAGTGGGTGCACCTTTAAGCTCACTTCTGCATTCTTGCGATGTATCACCATCATTCTTCAGGCAGTCCCTCACTTCCTGGTGCAATCGGATGTTCCAGGCTTACTTTGTTCTCTCCCTGCTCTAGCCTTGGAGTCAGCCATTTCTCCAAGCAGCCCTGTCCTTTTAGTGGAGAGTGATATTTTCAAGAGCTGGGTGTTAGGTGTGCTCACTGCAACTGGCCATAAGTGAACACGCACATAAACACACACACGCCTCTGTTTGCTTCTGTATCTAGCTCAACACCGTAGATTCCACACTAACACCCCTAGTGCAGCCCAGCCCCACAGGATCATCCTGGCTATCCCCGTTCAATACCTGGACCTCCCTTCTCCAATGGTAAGAAAACAGACTCCCACGATCCTCAGTGTGTTTACCTGCTCAATCCCCCTGTATGCTGCCACCTCCCAAACTCACCAGGCGCTGCCTCACTCACACTCCCTCCTCACACTGTCCCTGGCTCCGCTGGGCTACCTTCCTACTCCACTTGGGGCTGCCTGATGGCTTTTTGAATGAAAAGGCAGGCAAGCAGACACATTTTGCTTTTAAAACAAAGATATTCATTCCACAAATATACTTATTTCTGCACTGATAAAACCCCAGGGTTTAGAATGAAATAAACACTACAACCAAAACTGCAGATATTGAAAGGGAAATTAAATTCTCTGACTTAAAATTTGATTTATCTTCCTCAAAAAAGCAAATAAATTCATGTCCAGTTGTCATCAGGTACATTTAAGAACTTAGGCAATTTATTTCTCTAGTCTAAGCTATCTTCCAAAAGCTACCTTGTGCTATTTATTCCTTAAATTTTTAACCTCGACTGTAATAAAATGGAATGGCTACTTTGAATGTATGTATCATGATACTATTAAATATCAGTTTTCAGTAAAACTACCCCCAATAAACCAAAGGATTAACACTAAATTTTGTATCATAAATTCAACATGCCACTTTCTTCTACATAAGAAAAATTATTTCAAGTTATTCCCTCTACGAACTTCAAAAAGATATAGTTATCCTAGAAATTGGTCATCTGCTAGTCTGTGCCTAATAGCATGAAAACTTTCCTTTCCAGTGTTTCTTAAATTTGAGAGCTTGCAGATCCCTAAGAATTCATCTGTGGACCCCTCGGTGTGAAGAACAATTCATTACAAGGTCAATACGGGCAAGCACAGCTCAGTCACAGGGTCAAAGATCTAGGTTATTTTTTTAATATCGCCATAAAAACAAAAACATAGATCTTTTAAAAAATTCCTAGAGATATCACAACTCCTACCTAAGGCCGTATCTGTGGACTCCCATGTGAGGAATACTGCCCCGTTATTCTATTATAATGCATATTCTGTCCCAAGCATATATCAGGAAGTATAATGTCAAGCTCTTCTCACTGAAGAATAGAAAAACTTTTAAAACAGCATTTTCATTCAGCAATTTCCTCCATCACCGAATATGGTCACTAGGGCTTGTCTATGAAACAAAATCTGATATTCTAGAACATGTCAGGTGGCAGTCCACTATAAAGTTCAATGCCCTAAGAAAGACTTCCT
Organism: Indri indri; assembly: GCA_004363605.1. Classification (NCBI taxonomy): domain Eukaryota; kingdom Metazoa; phylum Chordata; class Mammalia; order Primates; family Indriidae; genus Indri; species Indri indri. Next base: position 9,089 of record RJWJ010045733.1, read on the forward strand.
AAACACTAAAACCACCTAAATTCAGAACCTTGCATTTAATTTTTTAAATTTTCCTCTGAATATCTTTAAAATGTGAGCATTCCTACTGCTAAAAAAAAAAAAAAAAATTGGTTAAGTTCATAAATGTACCCTATCTTTTAGAAGGATTACACATGGTATTTTGAGTTTTTGTTAGAGTTGTTTCATTCTGTTTTGTTTGCCGCGTGTCTGAATAAGAAGTACTCCTGGACCTAAAGGTAGGCAAAGGTATCAGGCAAGAATGGAGTATTGAAACTTTTAAGAGAAAAATGACTGGAAAAGAAAGGCATTGACAAAACCCAAAATTCTCCACAATCTGGTCAACTGTCCTAGCCATCTCCCAAGCAGTGCTTCAGCATATTAATAATCCTCTTCTAAAATTTCAGTGTTGACAAAGGGGTGGCGAAGTTGTATACTGCCTTCAAAGGTCACGCATCACCTTCAAGTGTCGTCATCAATATACATCAGCAAAACTATCAGGATCATTTTTTATTAAACATGAAATTGTAAATAAAACTTTAGAAACACCTAGTCTTCACAGCCATCTAACTAAAACACGGTCCTACCGTTCACTGCTAAAACGAAGCTTGAGGAGTATCCATTGTTAATACGTCGGTAAATGAGAAATCACAGTCACTTCGGCCCAGAGCAGGCACACTCCCAGACAATGGAGCATGTGTGTGTTCAGACAATTGTTCTGGGAGTGCTGCAGAAGTGGATAAGCCACTTTGCCTTGCTTGATGGCACCACATAAAGAGGACCGTTGGCTGTCCCATCTAGCTTTCCACATGCTAATATGCACTGGATCTTGTCTCTCCTCTCTCCACTGAGGGGGACAAATAAGAACTTCTTTGCACCTAAGAAGTGTGTAATCTCATTTCTCACCAAGAGTAAGCTTTCAAGACAAACTCTGTGACCAGGGAGCGGGTTGCGAGCACTCTGCCATTCCCTAATGCTGTGGCGCCAGGCCAAAGGCAGGCAAGCATGGAGCAGATGGAGTCCTGGCAAGGTCTCCGCTGTCCCTGCATTAGCAGCATCTGCTCATTACTCAGAACCTTCGCCTGCTTTATCTAATGCTCCAGGAAAAGCATTTTGATTTGATTCATTTCGGTACGGTAACGTGCAACACAATTAGTGGTAAAATCAAACTGGAGGACGGCCAGTGCTGACAATCGGAAACAAGGCAGAAGAAATATGAGGCCAGTGGGTTGGAATTCAAAAAAATCACAACTGTGGATCACCTTGCCAAATCTCAACACCCCAGGTGCATGTACAGTGTTCCTGCAGGGCAAGGAGGCTAAAAAGGATGGAGGGGTAACTTACTTTCTCCCAAAGCAGGTTACATCTCTCCCCCTGGACCCTCCTTCCATGGAGAATGCGTGTGTAGACTACCGAGGGGGTCTCGGTGGCTACAGAGCTTCACTTTGGTATAACCAGAGAGCTAAAGTTGATTAACTCATTTTATTATCTTATTCTTTTCTGTGGGCACAGTCACGAATTTTATACAGCAGACCTCACAAAGTAAATTTCCTTTTTGCCATGTTTTTGCCTAAGAAGTGCTAGTTAGCTGCTCCTGGAAAGGAACAATATAAATATGTGGGTTGGACTATTTGATTCTGTCTTTGGCTAGAAGAAGCTATTCATGAAAACGTTGGTACAAATATTGTAGCGTCAATCTGCTAAACTGAAGTGAGAGCAAAGATAAAGCCACCTGACGTCTGGGGAAAGAATGAAAAGTTGTTTATCACAGAAATAATAACCACCTAGATCAGACTGGTAAAACAAGCTCAGCATGAGAGAGAAGAAAGAAAACACAAGAGCTCTTATAAAAGAAATAAACTTTAATACCAAAGTGAACTTGAGACAAAAGCCAAAGATTTCACTGTAAACAATGCAGCCTTGGAGGAACTATAGATTTTACCTAATTATAGAGTAATCATCTTCCCGAGCATGATATGAAACCCAAAAGGACAGACTGACAAACTTCATGATGTAAACTTAAAACTGCCAGACAGACCAACTGAAACAGACCATAAAGTCATGAAACAGACCCAGACGCAAAATGAATCTCATATCTAAAAGCTTATAAAGACAGCACCTCACACCAGGGAGGTAGAGAAGGGCTTTCTAAGAGAGGCTGGAAAAAAGATATCCTTGGATCCTTATCTCATACTAACCCAGAATGAATTCTATATTGATCAAGATAAAAACATTAAAAACCAGCCATAATAGTAATAGGAAAAAAAATAAAAAGAAAGAAAGAAGGAACTAGGGCCAGGTGCAGTGGCTCATACCTGGAATCCTAGCACTCTGGGAGGCAGGAGGATCACTCGAGCTCAGGAGTTCAAGACCAGCCTGAGCAACAGTGAGACCTCATCTCTACTAAAAATAGAGAAACTAGCCAGGCGTGGTGGCATGTGCCTATAGTCCCGGCTACTTGGGAGGCTGAGGCAGGAGGATCGCTTGAGCTCAGGGACTCAAGACCAGCCTGAGCAACAACGAGACCCGTCTCTACTAAAAACAGAAAAAATCAGCT
>RJWJ010045734.1:0-11639 GCA_004363605.1 Indri indri
GTATGTATGTATACACACACATACACACACACACATATACATACACATTTTCTTTATCCAGTCATCCATTGATGGACACTTAGGCTGATTAAAAGAATACATTTTACAAGAGTTTGATTTCAGATATTTTTTACTCAGTCACTGAGTGCTTACTAGATGTAAAGCATTCTTCTTCTGGTGGCCCAGCCTCGAGAGTGTATGTAGTGATGGTTTTTTTTTTTTTTTTTTTGAGACAGAGTCTCACTCTGTTGCTCAGGCTAGAGTGCCGTGGCGTCAGCCTAGCTCACAGCAACCTCAAACTCCTGGGCTCAAGTGATCCTCCTGCCTCAGCCTCCTGAGTAGCTGGGACTACAGGCATGCACCACTATGCCCGGCTAATTTTTTCTATATATTTTTAGTTGTCTGATTAATTTCTTTCTATTTTTAGTAGAGACAGGGTCTCACTCTTGCTCAGGCTGGTCTCGAACTCCTGAGCTCAAACAATCCGCCCGCCTCGGCCTCCCAGAGTGCTAGGATTACAGGCGTGAGCCACCGCACCCGGCCAAGTGATGGTTTTTTTAATCATTGCTTTTATTCAGCCTAAGAGGATATAAAGATATATGGCTGTAAACATATGAAAATTTTTGCAGTTCTATAAATATTTTTTATTATAGTTTTTTTCTTAATTATAGTACATGCTTAGTGAAGAAAATTTCAAAAACCTGGAAAAGCAGAAATAAAAACAAAAGAAAAGAAGAATCACCCATAATCTCCCTGATTTTTTCATCACTAGTATCTTTGACCCTTATAGTACTTTTTCTAGATCAGGAATGAATTCAGAACTTTTATGAAGGCTGAACTTTTACATTTTGGGAGACCTTCTTTAAGAAAATAATACAAAATTATAAATACAAGATTGATGTTAAAAGTAAATATTTATGAAGAAGGAGAAAGAAAATCAGAAATTACAAATTTTATAAAGTTGAAAAATACTACAAATGTCATACAATCCAGAAAAATCTGATAAAATAGTTATTATTTGAACTATTTTATTGCTTGACACTCCTCCTCCACCCTTCTCGTACCCCTACATTTTGAACTGAATACTCACTGAGGACCTCTTTGAAAGACAATGATTAGTAATACCATTTTCTATAGAGACTAGAAAGAAAATTAAAAGAATGATTTAGTCTTTCCTCTCATGTGATTGATCAAAATTCATTTTTTTATTATTGATAGTTTATTTTTAAAAAATTTTTTCCATTTTTTTTAATTTGCATGTATTTGTGGGATGCAAGTGCTATTTTGCTGCATTGATATATTGCATTGTGGTGAAGTCAGGGCCTTTAGTGTCCCTGTCACTGATATTACTGATAGATTAGAAGAGTCCTTTAAAAATTTTTTGTTTTTAGTTTCACACTCATTTGTAACTTCCTCTGTTACAGATGGGGGAAAGAGGTGGGTATTTCTGGCCAGGGGGCAAGCACTGCTCCCACAAAGCCTGTCTAGTCTAGGGGTGACAGAGTTGGCACGAAGCCATGGTTACTCCATGGTCAAAGTGACCCTTTGGACCAGGAACTAGGCAGTGACTCATTTAGATCTTTATTCTTGGAGGACAAAGACAGAGTCTAAATACTGCATAAGATTTTCCAGAGGTGTGTTCTTCCTGGGGCTGGTGGATACAGAGGTAGATTTGGCAGCTTGTAGCCTCTTGAACCCCTAGATGAACACCAAAGTAAAGAGGGTGGCCTCCAGTCTGGGACACCCTGAAGCTGAAGTTGTTCCTATCTGCTTGAATGAGGCCCATCTTGGAAGGTCTGGTGCAAGCAAGGGGTACAGAGCTGAAATGTGGTGGCTTTGTCATCAATCCACCCCTGTTCTTGACATATATTTAAACAGAATAGTATTTGAGTGACCTTTTCATTTAGCAATATATTGTGACTTTTTTGTGCTAAAAAATACATTTCTACAATATGATATTTAATAGATGCTCAGTATCAGTCATATAAAAAGTATACCATAATTTTCTTAACTCATCTTTTGTTGCTGGACATTTTAGTGGTTTTCTAATTTTTTTAATTTTATAAATAAGGTTGCATCCAACATTCTCATGCACATGTCCGATGCCATCTTTCAGGATAACTGTTTCTTAAGATAAATTTCTAGAAGTGCTGGGTGAAAGGAATGCAGAATTTTTTTCAAGGCTTTGAAATCTACCTTAAGGCTTGATACATTTCAGACATTTCAGAGCTAGTCTACAGAAATATTGTAATAATGTGTCTTTCCAGTAACAGTGTAAGACTGTTGCATTTCTTGAGTGGAAAGCATTATATGATAAATTAAGAGTATTACTCAGCACCTCTGGGAGAGCCATTAAGGAACTGCAGACTGTTTTGAGAGAGACATGTACATGGAATATCTGTCTGACACATTGGTCAGAATAAGGCCATGTAGCAGCAGTCTGTGTAAACAGCTTCCCGAAAGCTTTTTACTGACATCAAAAGCCTGACCTGTCATTGAATTTTGCTACCTATTCAGTATATATGATGTATGATCAGATCTAAAAGATTTGAGTGTCTTTTGGGAAAGCGATAGGATGTAGTGAAATATTCAAGCCTGTTTCAAATTCAGTATTGGCAACACGGTATCAATGTCCTTTGATTTAGAGGGATGGTCACAGCCAGTATTTTCTAGTCAGGCATGAATGTATTATTATGGTTTTATGCCAGTAAATTTGATGGCAGGATTATTTTCTATCCTATTGTATTTACTATGAAATATTAAGAAGCAAGGGCAGATAGCATAATAAAAACTATAGAATACAATTAGCGAAGGCCAGGAAAGATGAAAAACAAAAGAGCTGGTACGTTTTGCTAAGTAATTAAGCGAATCAAGTCTTTAATAATGACTAGAATTTCTACATGTTACAAAGAAAGGATTTAGTTTATAAAAAATCTGTTTTGACTATTTAAAATCTCCTATGAAGCCCCCAATTTAAAATTCATTAAAATCTTACTGTCTAGGGCAGATACTACAATTTGACATGTTAAGTTAAAAAAATGCAATCAAGATTTTCATTTTAGATTCCTTGAAAACAGCAATGATTCCTTTTAGTAACTGGCTCATTGGTTCATGTCTTTTCCAGGAAATGCAAAGTGAAAAACTGTAAACATAATGTACCAGCATAAGACAGATGCTATGAAATTGAATGGGAAGAAAGAAAGGGAATGTTTAAACAGCACAGAGCACTTGCTACGGTTTGGGTCTTACAGCATTGGGGATATATAGTGCGTTGTTACAATATAACCAGGCCAACATGTCTCTGTCCTATTTCCCTGGGTGACTCTGTCTTCTCCATTGCTCATGTCTCCTTCCAAATGGAACCTGTTGTGTTTCCTTTGTTCGTGTTCAAGTCATGTGAAGAGCCCTAACGGTAGCAGAATCTTTATGAATTTTTGTCCCCAGGTGCCAGTTTTGTAGGCTATCTGATAGTAAGCACCAGAATTGGTACTGGCGATTTAACTTCTTTTCTTCACACAGAATATGTATCATCTCATGGGTTAGAGGTTGATGCGTAATGTGCTGAATTCATCCAACATTCTGATTCAGTAATATTTTAGGAGTACATACTGGGTGCTTTAGGATTTACAAAGGAAAATATTCAAACTACATCTATTGTAAAATGAGAATTAAAGTCCACAAATAACTATTAATATAATGCAGACTGCTATGACCAATGTAAGAGAAGAAACATGAAGCACTCTAAAAAATTTAAAGGAAGGAGAGATCATATGATTTTTGGAAGATCTGAAAGACATTACATAGGAGGTGGCATCTGAGATGTGCCTTAACAGACAGATAGAATTCTGACAGGTGTAGATGTAACCTTATAGATGGAGAGAACAAGTTGAGCAAAGGCACAGTGACATAAATACAACATGTTTGGAGAACAGAAAGTCATAAAGTTCTCCAGAAATACAGAAAGGTAGTGAGTATAATGCCAGAAAATTCGTCTGTGATGAGAGGATACTACTTAATTCAGTAGAGAATACAGTGGTGGTAGAGGTGAGGGGTGGCAGGAGATGGTTAGTAAGATTTTGTGCCATTAAATGACATGATCTGACTCTAAATTTATAATAGCTGGAAGACTCTGATTTGAATGTCTTGGGTTACTTAGACTAGAGAGAGGCTGAATGGACGGGGGGAGGACGAGAACTGAGGCTACAGCCATAATCCAGGAGACGACCAGAAGACATGAGCCGGGGAGGGTAGCAGTGTGTATCCATCCATTCGAGATCCTAGTTGTGAGCAACAGAAACATTTCTGGCTAACCTTGGCTTCAGCCAAGAAATATATTGGCAAGATTTATGGGATAGCTGGAGAAATAAGTACAGAAAACAAATTTCAGGGGAGGGAAGGGAGCTGGAACCATAGCCAAGGTGAATCTATATGAGAAGCCTCATTAGAGTCCTATTGTTGGCTTTTGTTGATGGACGTGACATTGACCTGTTGGTTTTGCTGTGGTGTATACTTTCTAAACTGTTCCTACGTGTTTGTGTCACTTCCTGAAATTTCAAAGGCGCAGATAGGAGAATCCAAGTATGGTATTCATATTGGATGCACTCTCAACTATTTGAGAAAGACATTAAATCCAGAATTTCTGCTAAAAGTGCCCTTGATGATAAATTTAAACCCAACTTAAAGCTATATTCTTTTCTTCCTTTTGGTTGAATACTTCAAAATACATTCTCGCACATGTTCTCTAGAGTTGTGTCAAAATAAGGAAGCAAAATTCTACAATGCTTTTGGTGCATAATTATTTATTCTTGGGTTTGACTTTTTTGTTGGCTCCTTGGGGTGTGTTTGAACCTGGCTCTAGTTAAAGGACTGGTGACAAGGAGGGGTGTGTGTGTGATGTCATGCCTTTGTACCTGCCTGTACTCACATGCATGTTGGGGGTGGAACTTAAGGAGAATTAGCTTCATCTTAATAGGCAACTCTCTGAGACAAGAAAGGTTACCTAAAAAATGTATCAAACACATGAATAACCAATTTGGATTTACAGATTGATATGTAAAGCACAGAGACATAAAATAATAACCATTCCAAAAACATTGCCAAATTGCGGAGGGCTGATTTCTCAAGGGATTCATTGCTGTAAAATCTCTTTTCCAGACTAAAGAAAATTTCCCTGGATCGAAAGGGTTAGATTTGACTGGATTAGAATTGGTCTTTTACCTTCTAAATCAAAATCAAGATCCAAATCATTCCACTGAGACCTTGCTTTGAATCTGATAGTCCTTGAATCTGACAGTGATCAAAAATTTCCTTCTACTTTCTATAACCTCAGTTTTTTTCCCTTTCTCTGTTTCTTGCATTAAAGTATCTTCCCTAGGAAGATCAGATGAATTTGTTTATCATAGATATAGCATATTAGACTTAAATAAGAACTTGATTTTCTACATTCTCTTGGGTTTATAACCACATAATTGCAAATTTAAATCGATAAGGAATTTAATGCACTTGTTTAAAAGTAGAAACAAAAGTTCTTGCGTGTATTAATACATAACTTATTACGGTGCTTATACTTACACAAAAAAATCAATCTGAACTATGAAAGAGCATAATAAATCTGACATATCTCTCTAGTAAAAGTATAGCAAATGATTAAAAAATGCAGACATGAAAACACATCCTATCAAAATTTTCCCAAATATAGTTTCTTTTGCCCAAATACCCTTTGTGCCCACTTGTCTGGGGATCTGTGGACATTTGCAGTAGAGTGAAGTTCTTTTGATTCCTGCTGAGATTCTCATGAAATCACTTCTCACATCCCTGTCCTTGGGCTGATACTGCTTGGGAGAATATTATTTACTTAAGAAAGAACAACATTAGCTACCCGAATTTAAATTTTTCTACATTAAATTTTCTATATAAAATTTTTCTTGTTTGTATGAAGACATTATTAAAGCAAAGTTATTCAAGTATTAATAAAGTAAAGATACTATAAAGCATTGTGAAAGGAAAAACACTCTAATTTTACCCCTAATTTTAACACCTTGACAGAGCAGCTTTTTTTTTTTTTTTTTTTTTTTTTTTTTTTTTTTTTTTTTTTTTTTTTTTTTTTTTTTTTTTTTTTTTTTTTTTTTTTTTTTTTTTTTACCTTTTCTTGTGTTCCCTTCATTTCTGAATCAGTCAGGATAGGCTTAGGGCTTCTTGGGGAATCTCCAATCTTGGGGAAGAAATTGGGGAGCTCTAATTTCTTGGCCCATAGGCTAAATAGGCTTTTTCCATCTATTTGATTTTAATCAATTTCATGAATCAATAACCACACCCACAGTGCCTTTCTAGACATCTATGCTATTACATTTCATGTTTTGATTGCTTTCTGCACCCCTTGCTTCTCTCTCTTGATTCAATTGCAAATTTGCAAAAATTTATTCCTTTTTATGCTACATGTCCAAATTGAGTCAGCAGTGGGCTCTGTCTAACCATATATATATGGTTATATTTATATATTTATATACATTATATATATGGTTATATATATATTTATATATATGGTTAGCCAGATATATAGATATGGTGTGTGTGTGTATATATATGTGTGTCTGTGTGTGTGTATATACATCTTTCTTTGTCTCTGTCTCTCTCTGTCTCTGTCTCTTTCTCTCTCCCCTTTTGTCTCATGAAAGGCTTCATAGGACACCATACCCTTAGCTGACCATTACTCACAGGTACTCTAATCCATTCAGAGGCTTTAACATTGTGTGTGATCTTTTTGATCCTTGCTTCAAAGCTGAGTTTACATCAGCCTTATTACTCGAAGTATTTCTAAATTTTTTATTTTACTGTTTGGGGCTGAGAAGCAGTTGCTTGTTTCCACCCTACAATTCTATTAATAACGCAAATATCATGGACTCCGTTAGCTTTCTTTCTTGCTTTCAAACTGGGCCAATTCGTTTCTGAGCTCACCTCCTTTTTGTAAACCTGGCCAAATGTACCTACAGCAACCAGTACACAGTATCAACAGTTTGTTTCCCTACAGCTTGTTTTAGAGGTACAAGTTCAGTAGTGTTTGATCTGCTTCCCATGTTGTCATAGGTGACAATTTTTCCAGGTGTTTTGCTTCTGTATCCTATAGATCATCACCTTTCCAACCTCTGTTAACAGTTTTCTTGCTCCCTGCCAATTGACTGCTAGGCCAATGCCACATAGTTCAAGTTTTTATTACGGTAGCACTCCACTTTTAGGTACCAATTTTTGTATCTGTCTGAACAGGCTTGGTTGTGGTGTGGTAAAAGACAACCCTAAAATCTAAATGGCTAGGATAGGGAAAATTTAGTTCTTGTTTGTGATGTTCAGAGAAGGTTGGCTCATCATAGTGACTCAGCAGCTCAGGCTGAGGGGGGCTCCATCTGAGCACCTGCCTCGATGGTTGTCCAGGCAGGAAAAAGATGCTCAGGGTCGTGCACGGAAAGGACACACGTTAGTTCTGCTCATATTTCATTGGTCATAGTCAATCATGCAATCAGGTCTGGTTTAAAAGTGGGCAGGAAAGTGCAATTCTACTGTTATGGGTTGAATTGCGTACCCACCAAAGATGTTGAAGTCCTAACCGCCAGTACCTGCGAATGCGACCTTATTTGGAAATAGTGTTTACAGAGGTGATCAGGTTCAAAGGAGGCCGTTAGGGTGGGCTCTAATTCAATCCGACTGGTGTCCTTTTGAAGAAGGGAAATTAGGACACAGAGACAGGCATGAATCAAGGGGATGATGGCAGGAACACACAGGGAGAACACCATCCACAAGATAAGGATGCCCGAGCCTACCAGAAGCTAGGAGAGAAGCCTGGAACAGATTCTCCCTCACAGCCCTGAGAAAGAACTAACTCTGCTGACACCTCAATTTTGGACTTCCAGCCTCTAGAACTGTGAGACGATACTCTTCTTTTGTTTTAAGCCACCCAGTTTGTGGTACAGCCCCAGGTATCTAACATACCTACTATGTATCCAGAAGAAGGAGAAAGTGGTACTATTTCTGAACAGCATGAATGGCAAGCACGATGTTTTTATTTGTGTGATATATATACATAGTTTTGCTAGTTTTAATCCAAGTTTGTAGAAAAATTTGTTTTTCTTCATTTTAACATGATTTAATGAGCACATCTTTATATTTTTATACTGTTACCATATTTACGTTATTAAACTGCTACATTATATGTTATCATATACTCTAAAATTTTTAATTTAAGTTTTCATGCTGTTAAAAAGTATATACTATGAATGGCAGCATCAAAATTTTAAAAAGCTATAAAATCCTCAGACAACGTCAATTTCCAATAAAGTAATAAACATGAGGATCCAAGAGTGGAAATATATTATACGGTGTTGCAATAAATGTGCCTAATGCTAATTCTTAGAAAGTCAGAGATTATTGCCAGAATATGATGGAGTTTATCATTATACAGATAAGATTTGCCAATCAGTTTTGTAGCTAAGCTTTCTCAGAACTGAAAAATATGTGTGCCATATTAAATATTTATCTCTGACTATTCTAAGGAAAATTTCAGTTTTATCCTTTAATTCAGAGTTTAATAAAACAAGCCCTGGTTTTCCAAGGAATAGTCAATGGAAAAATTCAAATTAAATTTTTTCTTATTCTTAATATTTGGTATTACTTAAGAGTAAAATTCTTTGATCTTCAACTTCTACTCAGATATATCTTTGTAAGGATGTTGTACTACATGCGGAAACATTTTCTTTCTTCTTTCCTGCTCCAGCATTAAATTATGCATGACTCCCTGGTGAATATAAATATTTCCTTCTAGTTGGAACCTCACTTACAGATGGTAGAATGTCATAAATATAATTCAAAAAACCTAAACCAGTAACAGGCTCAGGATACTCAAGGTATATTAATTTCACATATGTATGAAAAATGTATGAGATTCATTCTTGGAGGGATGATGCCATTTTTATTTCTTATCTATATTTAAAACTGAGCAAAGAGAGCACAATGACAGAATATAATGAAATATTTTCTTTAGGCTACATTTCATGGTTTCAGGGTTGAATTAAAGAAATCCTTATTTAGTGCCTTATAATACATGTAGCATGCTGAGACCATTTAATTTAAGAACCAAACTCAATATAATAAACTTCAGAAAATTTTCAGCACAGTGTGTGGGAAATGAGGTTCTCAATCCTTATCTGTGTAATGTGTGTGCAATCCTTACTACACTTTTATAAAGCTCCAGATATGGGTTGATCATAGTTTTGGTTATCTGAAGAACTGACACGTAAATCGGTTTTGTAATTTGCAGTTTTTCATTAGCATCAACCATTTTCATCAACGCTTCCATCATGACACAGTTGTTATTCACCAAGCCATTACTACAGGCCTGGCACTGGGCCAAGTGCTTTATAAGCATCAGCTTATGTAATTCTCCCAGAGCTCGATAAGGTTATCTCCATTTTACAAATAAGAAAACCAAATTTCAGAAAGATTTCATGTAAGATCACCTAGCCAGTGAGTAGTGACATGTGGATTTGCATTGGTTTGCTGTCTCTGTGTCTCTCTTGACCATTATTCCAGTACTTTCCAATAGTTTTTTATGTAATAGTGCACACAGAAAGTGAAGATAGTTGTCTGCCAACTGGGAAAACTGAAGTGGATTTGAGATTATCTGTATTGGGCTCGGTGAAATCCAAATTATTATGTTTCCTCTGTGTTATATAATTATTTTAAGAAAAATAAAAAGGTATGAAGGAAAACATTACACTTTTACTTTTATAAAATGTATAAACAAAATCTTGTCACATTTCAAATAAGAGACATAAAATTACTTCTATGACCGTGAATTTTTATATCAGATTTTAGGTTTGAAAGAACCAAAGGCGGTCCTGGCCAGACTTTTTAATGGCAATTGCTTCAAATTCTTTATAGTTATCATCAACTAGAACTTTTTACAAACAAGCAGGTAAAAAAGTTTGAATTCATTTTCATAACCATTTGCAACAGCTCAATTTTATTTAATAAATCTAAGGATTCCTTTTATTATGTCAATATAGTCAATGGTAAAATTTCATGGGAAAATGGATAGATATTGATTCCAGGCTTTTTCACATGTGGCATCGCAGCGTAGTGGTGAAGTTCTGCTTTCATCTGGAGTTGCAACTACGAGAGTCCCCACCTAGCTTTCCCATCCCCTCACCCCCTTCCCTCTAACAGTGCAAACAAGGGGCTTTGAGTAGAAGATCTTACATTTTAAAGGGGTCCCTGGGTACTGCCTTCAGAATATACTGTATAGAGACAAAGGTACAGGGAGGGAGACTGGATATAGTGTGAGTAGTTACTTCTATGGTTTCTTGAGTGGAATCTCTTCCTGGGCAAGATGCTATGAAATGACAACAGACGATTTGGAATATTATGTAAACTTAGCTGATAAAGTAGTGGCAGAGTTTGAGAGAATTGACTTCAGTTTTGAATGAAGTTCTACTGTGGGTAAGATGCTATCAAATAACATCATATGCTCCAGAAAAATCGTTCATGCAAAGAAGACTCAATCCACGTGGGAAACTTCATGATTATCTCATTTTAAGAAATTGCCATAGCTACCCCAATCTTCAGCAGCCACCACCCTGATCAGTCAGCAGCCATCAACACTGAGGCAAGACCTGCCACCAGCAAACAATTACAAATTGCTGAAGGATCAGATGATCATTAGCATTTTTTAGCAATAAAATGTATTTAATTAAGGTATGCACAGTTTTGAGACATAAAGCTATTGCATACGTAGACTACAGTATAGTGTAAACATAACTTTTGTATGCAGTGGGAAACCAAAAAATTTTGCTTGCTTTATTGCAATATTTGCTTTATTGCATTTGTCTGGAATTGAATCTGCAATATCTCTGAGGTATGCCTGTGTACTATAACTTCTGGATAAGTCATTTAATTCCTTTATACTTCAGAATGTTTGCAAAAAAATTTGAGAAATAAAAAATTCTCGATAGGCTGGGCATGGTGGCTCATGCCTGTAATCCCAGCACTTTGGGAGGCCAAGGCGGGAGGATGGCTTGAGGCTAGGAGTTTGAGACCAGCCTGAGCAACATAGGGAGATCCTATCTCTACAAAAAATAAAAAATTAGCCAGGTGTGGGGATATGTGCCTGTATCCCCAGCTACCTGGGAGGCTGAGGCAGGAGGATCACTTAAGCCCAGGAGTTAGAGGTTGTAGTGAGATATGATCACGCCACTGCACTGTAGCCTGGGTAACAGAGTGAGATCCTGTCTCTAAAAAAAAAAAAAAAAAAAAAAATTGGATAAATATGAGGGGATTATTTGCTCCCAGAAATTAGCATTTCTGCCCTCAATTCTTTCATAGAAAGCTTACGGGTATATCTATTTGAAATACACTTTTCCCCCTTTCCCCTCCCCCTCTCAATCTCCAATAATATGTCATTAAAAGTCATCTCTTTTTTCTTAATGAATCATTTTATGGTTGATCTGATACCACATGCTCACTGAGGAAACAAATACTTAAAAAAACCGAGCATGTATTTGAGCCCCAGTGTGCGTGCAACCTTGTGCTGCGTGTACCATGAGGACATAAAGATCAATGTGTTCTGCCCCATGCTCTTGGGAATTCATCATGTA
>RJWJ010045735.1:0-11644 GCA_004363605.1 Indri indri
GCAATCTGCAAATCTGTTTTGCCAACTGCGCATCTATCAGGCTCTACCAACAGGGGGCAGAAGAGAGGCTGGATGAGGAAAACAGGATTTATTTCCGTCTGCTTCCTGTTCCTATGAGCATCTTCCCAACAGTGCTCCTCCGTGGCAGTAGCAGTTCCTTCCTGTAGGAGTAGCTGAATTCATTTTTTTTTTTCCAGGCCCACCTTTTCAGTTACAGTCAGCAGGCCCCTCTTTTAAGCTTCTAAGTTTCAATACCTTCAACGTCTTCCTTTTGCTATTCAACACCCCCACCCCCAGCCTTGAGTGTGGTAGCTGCTTCCTTCAATTGTCACCTTCTTGATACCCTGGGGTTCTCATCTTGCTTTTTTAGTTATCTAGTTACAATGTTATACCTATTAATAGTTACAGTTCTCTATGTTAAAATAACTGGTATGGTTTTTAGTTCCTGATCTGACCCTGATTACTACTCTGCCTCAGCTATCAATTTCTTCACACACATACAGTGAAAACCACCATCCACTAAGAGTCTAGAGTCCTTACTTCCAGACTGATAGTTATTTTCGATGTGAGAGGCAGCATCTGAATACACGTAGGTGAATTGGACAGATCCGAAGTCTGATTCTGCTCTTTATGAACCCCCTGAACCTTTCTGAGCTTTAGCTTTCTCATCTGTAAAGGAGGAAGATGCCCTGCCTCTGAGGACTATTGAAAGGGTTTCAGAAGATAAGGCAAGAAAACCACTTGGCACATAGTCTGGCACCGGGAAAACATTAAAAATGGCCTTTAAAAATATTCTTTATTCTTTTCTGTATAACTGTAAAAGGTCTACAGTCTTCAGAACAAGTAAAACAAGGCAAACAACGCAAAACACACACAAAAAAACACAACAATATTTGGCATCGGCAGGATATAAGGTTGTGTTTTTTAATGAATGATTTTTAGGTTACTGATTTGTATTTAAAGTAACATTTATCTCATGTTCCTCTCCCTTCCCACACAATGAGAAAGGAAAGGGGCAAATAGAAGAGTAAGTTAAAATTAACTGCTGATCTAGAGTCAATCTTTCTCTGTCTCCCTGTCTCTGTCTGTCTCTCTCTCTCTACACACACACTCACGTAGCTTTTTTGGTGTGTATACAGAATACTCATCTTCTGTTTCTTATTCATTTATCAAGTATTTATTTAACACCTCATATGGGAAAGTTTGAAAGGTTT
Source organism: Indri indri (assembly GCA_004363605.1). Classification (NCBI taxonomy): domain Eukaryota; kingdom Metazoa; phylum Chordata; class Mammalia; order Primates; family Indriidae; genus Indri; species Indri indri. The sequence goes on from RJWJ010045735.1 coordinate 1,215, forward strand.
TTTGCTGAATGCTTTGAGGAAAAGTAAGATGATTCAGAGAACCTGTTTCCAGGTTGCTGACAATGTGGAAGGGAAACAAGGAAGAACCTAAGTGTGACACACGGCAGAAAATTATAAAGCTGTGTGAGAGGCACAATCTAACTGCTGGAGGAGTTCTGAATATGGATACATTTCTTCCAGCCAGAAAGTCAGGATGGCTTTGTGGAAGGGACACCATTTGAGCTAAGCCCTCCAATGTGGGTAGGAATTAAGTGACTGTGGGTTGGGCAGGGCAGGGAAAACCAAAGCATGAGAAAATTAAGGGATAAGAAAGTGCTTGGGTGGCTAGGGAACTGCACATAGCTCCCTTTGACTGCTGTTAATGGTGTGCAAAATTGAACAGTTGGATCATTAGTGTGGGGCTGCCTCACAGAGGGTGTTTAATGTCAGGCTAAAGAACCTGGACTACAACACAAAAGCATTAGAGAGCATTTGGAAGATTTTGAGGAAGTAAGGGAAAAATCATAGTCATTCTAAGGAAAGGCCAATCTGATTGTATCGGTGCAATGTGGCCGGAAGATGCAGATGTCGGTGCCTAGCAGGCCATTTGGATGTTATTGCAATGGGCTATGTCAAAGGCACAGAAAGCTTCCCCTGAGGGGAAGAAAATGAGAGGAGGAGACATGAGTACGGCACAAATGTATTAAATTTACAGAATTTGCCAACTAAATGAATATGAGCAGCTTGGAAAAGGGAGAAATGAAACTCTTGTAGAAATTTTGAATTGGGTTAAATATAAGGATAGTAGTGGTTCCACTGGCAAAAATAGACAGCATGGAGGAACAGGGAATGGTTTGAGAGGGAAACGGTACTTAGTGAATTTCAAGTGTCTATAAGACATCCAGGAAGGCCAGGCATGGTGGCTCATGCCTGGAATCCTAGCACTCTGGGAGGTCGAGGCGGGTGGATTGTCTGACGTCAGGAGTTGGAGATCAGCCTGACAGAGACGCTGTCTCTACTAAAAATAGAAAAAATTAGCTGGGCAACTAAAAATAGAAGCAAAAGATTAGCTGGTCAACTGAAAATAGAAACAGAAGATTAGCCAGGCGTGGTGCCGAGCGCCTGTAGTCCCACCTACTCTGGAGGCTGAGGCAGGAGAATTGCTTGAACCCAGGAGTTCGAGGTTGCTGTGAGCTAGGCTGATGCCACGGCACTCTAGCCCAGGCAACAGAGTAAGACTTGGTCTCAAAAAAATAAAAATTAAAAAATTAAAAATACAAAATATAAAGACATCCTGGAAGAGTTAGTTGTCCTACACACTTTTGGAATATAAGACTGCCTTCAAGGGAAGTCAGGGTTTGAGATGCGAATTTGAGCATTACTGAAATACCAGTGGTAGGTCTGTCATATAATTGGATGGGAATGACAATAGGGTTAAAATAGAAGAGAGGCAAGGTCACAGCAGGTACACTTGCATTTGAGGCAGGGATTGGCAAATTTTGGCCTTTGGGCCAAATCTGGCCTACTGACTATTGTGTAAATAAAGTTTTATTGGAACACAGCCAAACTCATTCGTTTACATATTGCCAATGGAGTCTAGTTGTTGTAACAGGCACTATGTGGCCCTCAGAGCCTACATATTTAATATCTGATCCTTTGCAGAAAATGTTGACTAATCCCTGATTTAGAGAGTGGGGGAACAATTATAATCTAGAGAAAGACTGGTCAGATATAGGGTGTTAAAAAACAAACAAAAAAAAAACAGATAGTATGTTAAGGAAGGCAAAGAAGAGTTTCAAAAAGATTGAAGGAACTGACAATATTAAATCCAGCAACAGCTTTTTCCAAAAGATGCACAGAGAAAATGAGTTATAGGTCTCTAAAGAAACATTGATCTCCTTAGCCCTGGTGTTGGCTGGGGTGGCCCTGGGACGGCCAGAGCCTTCAGGGTTTCAAGGAGGGTTGCCAGGGTTAGCAAATAAAAATACATGACACCCAGTTAAATTTGAATTTCAGATTAACAAACAAACAAATATATATATATATATTTAATATAAGTATGTTCCATATTTGGGAAATATTTATTCTAAAAGAAATATTCGTTGTTTACCTGAAATTTGAATTTAACTGGGTGTCCTGTATTTTGTCTGGCAGCGTTTGCCATAAGCAGCCTCTACTGCCTGAGCAAAAAGGTCTGAAGTAAACCCAGTGTCCCCACAGCAGCAAGGGGGAAGGGCAAAACTGGCTATTTGCTATTCCACTGCGATACTGTGACCACACCAGGAAGGGGTATTTTCACTGAGTAGCAATGTCGAGAGCCAGATCCAGAATTGCTGAAGGGGTTTGTGTTCCATGAGCCTAAAGCCTTCTGACTGGCATGACTCTGGGGGACAGTCCCCAAACTCTGTTTTATATTAAATGCTATTGTCCTTTGTGCAGCTGCTGTTTACTTTCGTTGACATCAAATCGAGCTATGTGATGACAGCTCTAACAATATGTGTTGAGTCTACAAAAACTTCATCATTATTTTGAATTATTTAGTAAGAATTACTCAATTGGATACAAAATATGTCACAAGCTATTTCAACATTACATATACCAATGACAGAAAAGAAAAATATACTCTTTAAAAAAACGTTTTCAATGATTGCAAATTTTTGGAAGGTTATAAAATGTAGTTTGTGAATTTTTATTTATACGTATGAATAAAGTTTCTCTTGGATAGTGATCCATAGTATATGAAGGGCTCATTATCAGTCTGATAATTATAAGTAATCATTTTAAGCAAGCATCATGATAGAAAAGTTGAAATGAAATCGAATTCAACTGTCTTAATTAAACATTTTTGAAAAGATTATTTGGAAGTTTCACACTAATCAATTTTAAATACTGTTGTGCGTTTACTTCCCCAGAAACACACTGAGATGGAGTTTGTCGGGCAGGGTGTTCATTAGGGATACACGCCTGCAGGAGGCGGCCGGAGCAGCACCGCGTGGAGGGAGACATCGCGCTGTGATGTGGTCAACTCCCCCGCCACGCCCACCCTCTTCCCCCACTCTGCTCTGGAGCATTTGTGGCCCTTCACGTAATTTCCGTTGGACCAATATGGCTGGGTCCTTATACTCCTGCCTTGATTGGTTGTTAGATATGAGCAAGGGAAAGTGATCTCTGAAGGAGCTGAGAGCTGGAGGTGTCTGATACCAGCTGGTCAAGTCCTTCCTTGAAGAGGTATTGGAATGGCACATTTCCTGCTGATCACAAATACTACACTTAAAACTCTGTATTTTTATTTTCAAATTATTTGGTATAAAGAAAACATAATGAATTTTTGTCACCATGTCCACGTGGAGGCTCCCAAATCCCCTGCAGAATATAGTTCTTGCCATGTGCTCTACAAACATTGTCATTTCCTAGGGGTGCGTATGTGTGTGTGTGTATCTGTGGGTGTACACACACATCGTGCTCTATAGAAGGTGAAAAGGGCACTCGGGTTGTTTCCACGTCTTTGCAATTGTGGATTGTGCTGCTATAAACATTCAAGTACAGATGTCTTTTTTATAGAATGTCTAATAAAATGTGGTATATGTATGTCATGGAGTTCTACTCAGCCACAAAAAACAATGGTGATCTAGCACCTCTTGTATTGTCCCGGATGGAGCTGGAGCCCATTCTACTAAGTGAAGTATCACAAGAATGGAAAAACAAGCACCACATGTACTCACCATCAAATTGGTATTAAATGATCAACACTTATGTGCACATATAGTAGTAACATTCACTGGGTGTCGGGCAGGTGGGAAGGGGGGAGGGGACGGTTATATTCACACCTAATGGGTGTGGTGTGCACCGTCTGGGGGATGGACATGCTTGAAGCTCTGACTTGGGTGGGGCAAAGGCAATATATGTAACCTGAACATTTGTACCACCATGATATGCTGAAATAAAAAAAAAAAGATGAAAAGGAAAGGCCTTGAATCAACTTAATTTTTGTCCTTTTAGTGTCTCACAGGAGGTAGATATTGCTTGGAGTGCATGCATTGGATTCCTGAGAAACAGGCATATTAAAGGACCCTCTATGTTTATTTTGGCAATATTCTGGTACTTAAAAGCCACTAGTGACACATATTTTCATGGTTTCCTCTTAATTAATTTGGTGGCTCTTGGCAGGAGTATAAAGCATTAAAAATAGTTGAGTTTCTTATGAAAGCAACAGGTTTCCAGTGTTGCTCTTAGTTGGCTGCAACTTTCACTAAGTTTGTGTAACTGACTTGTTATTCAAAGCCTTTTTTCTCATCACCTGTGTTTTCAAGTCTGACATCTGGAAATGGAAAAGTCTCGGTTGTTTTAAGATCATAAATTATTATTTTCTGAACATGGATAACTATTAAAATTACTCAGGGGAGGGAGTGGATTTGGAACCCATTTGAAGAAGGTCATAAGTGACAATCACTGAGCATCTACTCCCTACCCACCTCTACTTCCCTTAGCTGGATCTGCTAAATCAGAATCTCTAGGACGGAAGCTGTATTTTGAACAAATGCGCACTGACCTACTGTGGCATTTAAGGTCTTCTATAGTCTTTCTTGTCCTGCATTTCTAGCTTAATGACCCACTGTTTGCCATTATGTATTACTGTGTGCTAGCTAGTCAAGCCATTGCTCACCAGAAGGAACATTTGGAGGGGTTAGTGGGGCTTTGCAGAGGACATCCCTCTCAAGGAGCAGGAAGGGGAAAGGGCATCTCTTTCTGGTCCCAGGCCCCAGTGTGTTCTGCATACGGCCAGTTGATATATCTGTTTTGTTGAGGAGCCCCACAGCTTGTGTGTTTCCAGCTAGGTGTTCTTTTTAGGGCGTTACTTTTTAATCAAGAATTTTGTTTTATAGTCCTGTGTTTTAGTACTGTGAACACATTGATGCGTACTGTTTTAATTGTTCTTTAATCCTACTCTTAGCCCATTTCATGACTTTGCTAGCTTTTTGAGTTTCCTGTATTTAATATCTTTTTCTGTATTTTCTTACAGTTGTATTTATATTATCTTCTAATTCTTGTTCCTATTAGTTTGTGCTGTTAACTCTTATTCGATTCTGTTTTTCTATTCTGCCAGTTTTATCCTTGATCTCTTATATTAATAGCTCATTTTATTAGTTATAATTTAAAATCTTTTATTCCTAATTTCTCACTTTGAAATCCACGTTTGTTTTCATTACTTATATTGTCCTTACCTTTATGTTATTTAAAATTTTATTATTCTATGTCACATTAAACAATTTCTTTTTGGGTTATTTTTTACATTCATGCTTTACATTTAAAATACTTATTGTTTTTAATGACTTTATTGCTTGCTTTGCATTTATATTTATATTTAAAAATATTGTATTTAAAGTATTACTTGTTTTATGTTTTGTTAATTAATTGCTTTTAAATTTATTTTTCTTTACCTATTATATAGTTTTTGTTCTTATTTATTGCATACTTTAAAAGATACCTATTGCATATTTTTAATATAACATCTCCCATTAGATTTTTTTTGTTTTTATTTTTGGGTTGGTCTTTGAGTTGAGTGTAATGGCTGGCCAGAATGCACACAATAGGTACAAGCTCACTGCAAGCGGGCAGATTAGATACTCTGTGATTGTCACTTATGACATTCTATAAACGTGTTCCAACATTCTGAAGTTAGATCTTCCCACAAACTCAATCTCAAAAATCACAATAAGGTATACATGATGAGCCTTCTAACAGCAATAATGATTTTACCTGGAGAAATGGCATAGTTGTTCCACGAGAATATGATTGCTTTCTTTTGATATTGTGCACTATTCAGTCCTAATATGCCTGTTATAAAATACATGCTACAGCAGCTATAGTTGTACTCCACTTCACCTCACCTTCCTTCGAGAGAGTCCTGAGGCTGCTCCTTTGGCTGATTAAACCCTAAGTCCTACCCTAGTGCATTTGAAACCCAAAGTCAGCAGACACCTCTACTTTTGGAACTGGTGTAGTCTGTGTTATACTCTTAATTCTGCTGAGGGTGATTTATAGGGGAGTTTTATGGGGAGAGACATGCCAAGCACTCGATGGTCAAGCTTTTATTAACAGGTTAGCTAATGGCTACAGAGTTTTAAAGCCGGCTAATTCCCTAAAGTGGACCTAAGATTCCTCTCTTGGACTGTTGCTAGGAGTGTGAAAGCCCCAGCTTTTCTGATGAAAAGTCTCCAGAAGAGATGCATTTTCTTTTTTATTTTTAAGGTTTAAAAAGTTTTTTTCCTTTTCTTAAAATTTGGCAACAAACATCAAAAGATGTTGATGGAGGTCATAACGGATTGGATGCGTGGTGCTCCGGGTGGTATGAACAGGACCTGTTTCTCTGTGTTCTGCTTCAGTTCGCTCTAGGTTTGGTGTGATTCGCTTTGACGTATTTACTCTTCTTATTGAGGTACGTGCTTTCTGCTTGCATATGAGTATTCATTTCGGAAATCTTTCACTTTGACTTACTCAAACCAGAGTTAGTTATTTCTAGGGACCTGTAGTCAAGACTGAAAGTAAAATTGCTAGGGGCCTGTGTGGAATGATTGAGAGATGGCATGCATGCTTTCCTGCAGACCGGGGCCAGCAAATTTCGTCTGTAAAGGGTCAGACAGTGAGCATTTTCACTTTTGCAGGCTATGCAGTCTCTATTTCAACTATTCAACTCTGCCATTGAATTGGAAGAGTAGCCGTAGACAATGTGTAAATAAATGGGTGTTTCTGTTTTCCAATGTAACTTTATTTACAAAAACAGACATCAGGGTGAATTTGGCCTGCTGGTTGTATTTTGCTTGGCCCTCGTTTGCTAATTACTGCTGTAGACCATTTCTTTAGAGAAAGTTGTGTCACCCTAATTAGGAACTTCTGCACAATTCTGGAAGATTAAGGATGGCTACACATTTTTACTACTTCTGCCATTGCAAAGTGGAGACTAATTCTCCTCCCCTTGAATCTGGGCTGGTCTTAATAACTTGCTTGTCCACTAGAATGAGGTGTAAGTGAAAATTTATGTCTTCTGAAGCTAGTTCTTAAGAAATTTTGCAGCTTTTATCTGAGCTTCTGAGAACTTTTCTGTGAGCTCCAAGCCACCATATAAGAGACCCAACCACCTTGACTCCATGACATATTCAAAATTCATTTCCCTACCGTTTTCAGGTCTTTGCTCAAAAGTTGTCTAGACAGAAAAGCATTCTTTGACCACTTTATCTAAAATAGCATTTCCCTCCACGTTCAAGTCACTTTCTCTTTTTTCCTGCTTTCTATTTCTTCTTAGCATTACAAATTTGTTTGTGTTTATTTTCATGTCTATTGTGAGTCTCACACTAGATTGTTACCTTCACAGGGGCAGAGTTTTTTTTTTTTTCCCCCTAGCATGGCACATGTGAAGTGCTTAATAAACTTTTTTAAAATGAATGAATCTTATAATTTTTGTTTTCTGAATTTCATACATATTTTTTAAAGTGCCTCAAGTGTTTTTGAGAATGAGTTGGCATACAAATAACAAATAAATGAAGTTACAAGTTTCTTTTAATAACTAACTCTTTCTTTTTTGTTGTAGACCTTTTTGTTAACTAGAAGTATTTTCCCCTCTCCCCACCTCTGTCTCTGTACTTCTAAATACTTATCACCAGAGTAAATGCCACCTCTTCCTTAAAGTTTATCCTCATTCCAAGAATACCTTCCCTCTTTCCCCTCTGTCTCCAGGAAATAACATTTTTCTTCTCCAAAAGTTACACTGCAAAAATCTTATTTATATCCTACCTTTTAGATAACAGTCCCTTATCAGATATGTCTTTTGCAAATATTTTCTCCCAATCTATAACTTGTCTTTTCGTTCTCTTGACAGTCTTTCACAGAGCAGAAAATTTTAATATTAATGATTTCTAGCATATTCATTCTTTCTTTCGTGGATTGTGCCTTTGGTGCTATGCCTAAAAAGTCATTGCCAAGCCCAAGGTAATCTAGATTTTCTACTATATCTTCTAGGAATTTTATAGCTTCAGATTTTACATCTAGGTCTGTGATCCATCTTTGTGAAGGGTGTAAAATCTGTGTCTATTTTAATCATTTTTTTTCTTTTTTCCATGTGGATGCTCAGTTGCTCCAGCACCATTTTTTGAAAAGATATCTCTTCTCCATTGTATTGTCTTTGGTCTTTTGTGAAAAACAAGTTGACTATACAGGTATACCTCAGAGCTATTGTAGTTTCAGTTCCAGACTACTGTAATAAAGCAAATATTGCAATAAAGCAAGTTACATACATTTTTTCTTATTTCCCAGTGCACATAAAGTTATGTTGACACTATACTATAGTCTATTAAGTGTGCAATAGCATTATGTCTAAAAAATGTACATACATTATTAATCCAAAAATACTTTATTACTAAAAAATGATAATGATCATCCGAGTTTTTAGTGAGTCATAATCTTTATGCTGGTGGAGGGTCTTGTTTTGATGTTGATGGCAGCTGACTGATCAGAGTAGTTGTGGCTGAAGGTTGGGAGGCTGTAGCAATTTCTTAAAATAAGACAACAATGAAATTTGCATTGATTGATTCTTCCTTTTATGAAAAATTTCTCTGTAGCATGTGAGGCTGTTTGATAGCATTTTACCCAAAGAACTTCTTTCCAAATTGGAGTCAATCCTCTCAAACCCTGCCACTGCTTTATTAACTTTGTGTCATAGTCTAAATACTTTATTGTCATTTCAACAATGTGCAACAGCATTTTCACCTGGAATAAATTCCGTCTCAAGAAACCACTTTCTTTGCTCATCCATAAGAAAAAATTTCTCATTTGTTCAAGTTTTATCATGAGATTTCAGCAATTCAGTCACATCTTCAGGTTCCACTTCTAATTATAGTTGTCTTGCTATTGCTATCATGTCTTTAGTTACATCCCTCCAGTGAAGTATGGAATCCCTCAAAGTCATCCATGAGAGTTGGAATCAACATCTTCCAAACTTCTGTTAATGGTGATATTTTGACCTCCTCCCGTAAATCATGGATGCTCTTAATGACATCTAGAATGGTGAATCCTTTCCAGAGGTTTTCAATCTACTTTGCCCCAATCCATTAGGGGAATCAGTATCTGTTGCACCTATAGTCTTTGAAATGGATTCCTTAAAAAAGAAGACTTGAAATTCGACATTACTCCTTGATCCATGGACTACAGAATGGATGTTGTGTTAGCAAGCATAAAAACAACATCAATTTCCTGTGCATCTCCATCAGAGCTCTTAGGTGACTAGGTACATTGTCGATGAGCAGTAATATTTTGAAAATAATCTTTTTTTTCTAAGCAGTGGGTCTCAAAATTTGGCTTAAAATATTCAGTGAACCATGCTGTAAGCAGATGTGCTGTCATCTAGGCTTTGTTGTTGCATTTATAGAGCACAGATGGAGTAGATTTGGCATAATTTCTGAGTGTCCAAGCATTTTCAGAATGGTAAATGGGCATCGGCTTGCTTCGACTTAAAGTCACCAGCCACATTAGCCTCTAACAAGAAAGTCAGCCTGTCCTTTGAAACTTTGAAGGCAGGCATGGACTTCTCTCTAGCTATGAAAGTCCTAGATGGCATCTTCTTATAATATAAAGCTGTTTTGTCTACATTGATATCTGTTGTTTAACATAGCCACCTTCATCAATTATCCTTAGCTATATATTCTGGATAACTTGCTGCAGCTTCTACATAAGCACTTGATTCTTCACCTTACACTTTTATGTTTTTGTGGAGATGGCTTCTTTCCAACCTTTGCTAGCTTCAAACTTTTTTTTTCAGCTTTTTCACTTCTCAGACTTCACAGAATTGAAGTGAGGTAGTTAGAGCCTTGCTCTGGATTAGGCTTTGGCTTAAGGGAATGTTGTGACTGTTTTTTTCTTCTATCCAGACCACCACAACTTTTTCCATATCAGCAACAAGCCTGTTTCACTTTTTTTTTTATTGTTTGTTATTACAGAGGTACAGATGTTTAGGTTACGTATGTTGCCCTTGCCCCCCCTTCCCCCCAAGTCCCAGTCCCACGCCTGTCCATCTCTCGGATGGTGCGCATTGCACTCTTTGTGTATGCATATATCTGTCCCCTCCTCCCCCTCGCCCCTCCCCCTTCCCCCTCCCTCCCTACCCGACATCCAATAGATGCCATTCTTATATGTACACTTATGTGTTGCTATGTCTTCTTGATAAATTGACATTCATTATTATGAAATAACCTTCTTTATCTTCAGTACTGTTTTGGTATAAAATCTAGTTTTTATTAATACAGCCATTAAAACTTTCTTTTGATATTTATTATAATGGCATATATTTGCCTATTCTCATTTTTACCCTAACAATTCCTTTGTATTTAAAGTACATTTCCACAGGCAGCATAGAGTTGGCTCTTGATTTTAGGTACAGCCTGACAATCTGTCTTTGAGTTTTT
>RJWJ010045736.1:0-11643 GCA_004363605.1 Indri indri
TCAATAAGTAGACATTAGAGAAGAAAGTGGGGATTTTAATTTATTGTTTCTTTGCAACAGCAGATTTAACCGGTTTTTAGTAATTGAGCATTTTACATTTCTTCCTTTCTAGCCTTGTAGTTACTTGAAAGCCAACCATTAATTTTAGCAATAAATTCCCTTTCAGTTCACATTTTCTTTGTTTCTAGGGTTCTTTCTTATTTCTGGAGAGTGTGTGTGTGTATGTGTGTATGTGCACACGTTCGTGCATCTGTTTATGTTTCCCCATAGATATTTTAGTGTAAATTTGAGAGAAGATGCATCAGGGGCTGTTGGCTAGGTATTTTAAAGTAAAAATGCCTAATCTTCTTTATAGCAGGTAGAATATTATAAAATCATTTCAAGGTATATATTCACTTGCATCAGAGATTTGTTAGAGAAGTAGTTTTTTATAACACATCATCGTGCCATAGTTCTTATGGGAAGACCACAATATTTTCCCCTAGGGTCCTCAGGAAAGAGATTTACCAATTTTTTTCTTGACTAAGCTAATTTTTTTCCCACAGGTTTACAAATTAAGGCTTAACAACTCCCTTTTGGCAGCAACTAATCTGAGGCTTCCAAGGTGCTTACCAGAAATCTCAAATTGTTCATTACGTATGCCATCCATAATAAGGCAAAATGCCACATTTTCAAATTAAGCCCTTGCAATTTGCCTGAGTGGTTTATCAATCCTCATCTAGCTATGCAAATTGCAGTCTACTGTCTGCATAAGAATCACCAAGGGAGGAGATAAGGCATGATCTGGACAAAAGTTGATAAGAGAGCTACAATAAGAAGACAACACTGGGAATTTTGTATTAACACTATTTTTTATACTTATCAATTTTGTCCCCTCATGCTCCTTTCATTATGAATTTATTAGTAAAAAGATGGACAAGAAAGCAATTTGCACGAGCTAATTTCAGAGTACAAACAATTTTCAAGTGCCCATATCATTTAAAAAGCTATACATAATTTATATAGGGACATTCTGCTTTTACATTCATTTAGAATAAACTGTCATTTTTATTTAGTTAAAAATTGAGAAAGTAGACTGTAACACAATAATGATGAATAAATGCCAAATGTATGTTTTCTTACAGAGCATGATGCAATGCGATTAGGGAAATTCTTAGCAAATTGCTACACTGTCATTGTGTTACTGCCATAATCACCCCAATTAATAAACTTGACATTGGTTGTAATATCTCTCTTTTTTGACTCTGATTTTATTTATTTGAGTCTTCCCTCTTTTTTTTTCTTAGTCTCGCTAAAGTTCATGAATTTTGTTTATCTTTTCAGAAAACTAACTTTTCCTTTTGTTGATCTTTTGTAATTTTTAAAAATTTCAATAGATTTAGAAAGTACAAGTGTTTTTTGTTATGTGGATGAATTGTATAAAGCCAAAGTCAGGGCTGTTAGTGTACTCATTACCACAATAGTATACATTGTACCTGATAGGTAATATTTTGTTCTTCACCCCCCATTATCCCTTCTCCTTCTTAGAAGTTTCCCATGTCCGTTATACTACTTTATGATCATATAGCTTGCACTTTTACAGGAGAACATGTGGTATTTGTTTTTCCATTCCTGAGACACTTCGTATAGGTTAATGGTCTCCGGTTCCATCCAAGTTGCTTCAGAAGACAAATACACATGCACACACACACGTACAATGTGTGTACACACACACACACACACACACACACACACATCGCATTTTCTTTATCCACTCATCAGCTGACGGGCACGTGGGTTGATCCCATATCTTTGCAATTGTAAGTTGTGCTGCAATAAACATTCAGGTGCAGGTGTCTCTTTGAAACATAGATTTCTCTCCCTTTGAATAGACACCCAGTGGTGACATTAATTTTATTTATTTCTGCTCTGGTCTTCATTATTTCTTCTTTTGTACTAATTTGAGATTTGATTTGTTCTCGCTTTTCTAGTTATTTGAGGTACATTGTTGGTTATTGTTTGAAGTCTATGTCCTTTTTAATGTAGGCATTTGTTGCTATAAACTTCCCTCTTAGTACTGCTTTTTTTCTGTATCCTATAAGTTTTGGTATGTTGTGTTTCTATTTTCGTTTGTCTCCATCTTTTTTAGAAATTTCCTTCTTAATTTCTTCGTTGACTCATTGATTGTCCAGGAACATGTTTAGTTTCCATTATTTAACTTCAGAATATAGTACAAAGCTATAGTAACCAAAATAGCATAACACTGACATAAAAAGAGACAAATAGAGCAATATAAAACAATAGAGAATGCAGAAATAAATCTACATATTTCAGCCAATGCATTTTTAACAAAGGCACCAACAACATACATTGGAGCATAGATAGTCTATTCAGTAAATGATGCTAGGAAAATTTATATCTATATGCAGAATATTAAACTAGGCCCATATATCTCACCATGTACAAAAATTTAAAAAATGAATTAAAGACTTTAATGTAAAACTTAAAACTATAGGAAGAAAATATTGGGAAAACACTTAAGAACATTAGTCTGGGCAAAGATTTCTTGAGTAAGACTTCAAAAGCAAAGGCAAACTGACAAATAGGATTCCATTAAACTGAAGAGATTTTGCACAGCAAAGGAAACAATTGACAAAGTGAAGAGACAACCTACAGAATAGGAGAAAATATTTGCAAACTATTCATCTGGCAAAGGACTAATAATCAGATTATATAAGGAACTTAAATAATTTATTAGCAAAAATCAAATAATCTGACTAAAATGTGGGCAAAAGATCTGAACAGGCATTTCTTAAGAGAAGACATACAAATAGCCAATAGATATATAAAAAGATGCTCAAAATCTCTAATCATTAGGGAAATGCATATCAAAACCTCAATGAGACAGCATCTCATCCCAGTTAAAATGGTTATTATATGTCATAGTGTTATTAAGAATAGAAAGTCACTGCAACTTAATAAATATACAGATGACTCAAACAAACGGATTTCCTGAAGATTATGAGTTATAATTAATAAATGTAAAATTGTGTCTTTGTTACATGTGCCTTCACTAGGAAACTGTTTTGCATTTAAAATGCAAAAATGATGTTCAGTGAAAATTAAATCTACAACAGCATCAGATACTATTTACAATTTGGAAGAGTTTATTCCTCATCTCAAAAATATATAATGACCATAATTTCTTATAAATAATGTTTCTTTCAGAATATTATATTACTTCAAATATTTCACTTTTGAATACATGATTCAATTAACTATTAATATTACCTGTTACACTTATATTGTACAGTTTATATATTTGCGTTGCATATAAATAATACCATGTTGAATATCCTTTACTTAAGTCCGTACTTATCTTTAGTTAACTCAGAAGAAGGGATTTTTGTTTTGTCAAATATATGCATACTGAAGGTTTTTAGAACACATTATTGAATTGTCTTGTGATAAATGCCAATGTTCTCTTTCCAGAGCTAGAAATCTTGTCAAATCTGCTCTTAGCCTACTTCTCCATTGAACATATCAGGCTCATGTGTCTTTTTTGGGTTATCCACACATGTCCTTCTCACTGCATGCAGTGCCACTGAGCACTCCATCTCAAATCATTGCTTTTTATATAGGTATTTCTTTAAACATACATTTGTAATACCTTTGCTGCTCTCTCAAGTCCGCAGGTTATATGGTATCATCCAAACTCTGTGCTACTCTGCAGCATTTCATATGTCTCAATATAAATATACACAAAATAAAAGTTTTGATAGCATTAGGTGTTTTTGTCTAATGTAACAGGACACCTTGTCAAACTCTATGTTGATGATTATGTTTTTTTCTTCTTGGATCTATTCTTGCAGTAAGGTATATTAAGGAGTTTCCCAATATTGAATAATCTTTATATTCCTGGAATAAATCTCAGTTTGTCAAAATTTTATGTAGCCCTATATACATATACACACACACACACATGAGAGATACTAGATATTTAATGTAATGTGATGTTAAAAATCCTGTTTGCCAATGTTTTATTTAGGTTTAGTTGCATGGATATTTAAAGTGCGATGGCATCTATTCATCTATATGTGTCTGTATTTATCAGTTTTATATATTAATGTTATAATTGCTTTAGAAAGGAATTTGGAAGTTTTCCATTTTTTGGTTCCTTTGAATCTATTTATGAAAAATTATAATTTCCTGGACTGTGAGGATTTTATACAATTTTGCTACAATAAACTAGTCTTACTGCTTTCTTATACAGTAGTACACTTGGATAAAATTATAAATTTTTCTCCTATGAAAATTTTTATGTATAAACTTTCAATCTCTACTGGCTTCAAATTTTATATTGGTTTTCCTAAGATTTTATCATCTAGTCTTGCAAATGTCTTGCACAGAATTCAAACTAGGCTTATGATAATTTTAAACTGTATTTCTTAATTCACCTTGATTATGATTAGTTCTCATTTACAAATGCCTGCTCTTTCTGCTTTCTTGATTATCTCGTTTTCTGAGTTTTTTCAAGGAACAATTTATTACTTCTGATTTATTTTTTCATTTTTTATTTCTACTCTTTTCTGTTTCTCTGTCATTAATCTCGATCTTACATAATATTTGCTTCCTTTTGCTCCCTGAGTTTATGTTGATTTCAACCTTTTCATTAGGGAATTTAATTTTTTAATTTTTTTAATATAGGTAATTGTTTATAGATATACATTTTTTACTGTTTTTAATATATACCATAGATATACCACATTTTTCTTTTTCTATTTTAAAACATTTTTATATTTATTCTTGTATTATCCCTTTCACAAAACATTATTAATGCCTGTGTTAATATTTTTAATTTTGATGTGGATGGATACTTTGTTATTTATATCTCAAAGAACTGTAATGTAATCAGACTGTTTTTCATATTTATCCTGTATGGAATTATTTATGTTTGGTATGTAATATACTATATGGTCAATTTCAGTAAATGTTCTATGTGTACTTAAGAAAAAGATTTTTATACATAATTATAAAATATGCTTATTAATTTTCTTGTTTTGTTCTTCTAAATTCTAACCATTTTTTTGGTCTGTTTGAACTATCTTTAGAAGACTTTGATGTGCTAAATATTCCTATATTAATGTGTTTGTTAGATTGGTAGCAAAATAATGGATTTGGTTCTTTAGCCAACCCTGCAGCTCTGCTTTTTGTCATGTAAACTTATATCTCCCCTTCTTAAGAGGACAGGTCTTCTACCATACTCCTTGAATTTAGGCTGACTTTGTGACTTGAAATGGCCAGTAGAATATGACAGAAATGATTGTATGCCTGTTCTAAGCCTATATTTTAAGAGATCTTGTGTATTTCCACTCTCTTGTGCACCCTGCTATCACCATGAAATGATGCCCAAGCTGGCAAGCTAGGAAGTGAGAGACTACATGGAATAGAGCTGAAGAGATTCATCTAACCACTAATGAACCTCCAGAAGCAGGGCCTCCTAAAAATCCTAAAGTTTACTGCAAATATGAAAGGAAAACCTGAAAAGGATAGAAGAATCATTCAGCCAATTCAAACTAAATTGATGACCTGAATATTTGTGGACTAAATAAATTACTGCTTTCGTAAGCCACCATGGTGGTTTCTTACATAACAAAACATCACTCAAACAGATATTGATACATAGACATAAGGTATCTCCACATCAAATCCAAAATACATGCAATATGTTTCAGAATCACATGTCAGGTAGAGTCTGGAAAAATGGCTGTACAAATGATAACCCATGTTATACAATCTTATGATATATGATTAAATTGTTGCTCACAATAACATGGAGGCTAGAAAATATGCCTTATAAACTTTTGGATGTTAGCAAGATGATCTCTGGGCAAAATACCGAAAGCAGCTAGTCCCTTGTTATTACTTGCTACACATAATATGAGAATGCAAGAAAAAGCAAAAGAAAGACACGACTGATTAGCTAGCAGAATTAAAAGGGAATATTGCAGGGTCAGGACTTTCTGGGTTGCAAAATAAAACTACTTCTCATGTCTAGCCTCACATTCTGCAGACATTATTAATGTAAAACATAGCCTGGAGTAATAGATCCGATCGAGAGTGTGGCTGTAAACCCTTGAAAGAATTAAGATAGTGCCATGTAGCACCTACCAGGTAGACCAGAAGGCCCACAGATTCCCAAACTACAAATAAGTAATCCAAGAGAAGAGGCTTTATCAATGTATCAATCTAAAAACAATTATGTAGCGTTTACATTGCAGAATAGACTATTATTTGAGTCATAGACTGCCTACATTATTGTGAGGGGTAAGTGCAGAGAAAAAGTCTTCTAGCCTAGACTAAGCAGGGTTGAGATTGTAAGACTTTTTATGCCACTGATTTTCTGTATGCAGAAAGCAGGATCAGAAATGTACTCAGCTGCCAACACAGGTGATTTCCTCGGAAGTAGACAACTAGTGTAATGGAAAAGAAAACAATTTCTCAGAGGGTGGAGCCAAGAGTGCAAGACAAAGGACTCAGACCACTGGAGAACAATTGACTGGGAAGTTACTCCTAGGGATCAAAAATAGGCTTATTCAAGGACATTTCCCTACCTTAGAGTAGAGGTGATCTAATGACATTTCCCCTGCATATTTCAGAAGTGCTATATATGGACTCTTAACTGATATTTTATCTTCAAGTCTTCCTTTGTTTAAACATAAGTTTTAATTGAAGTTATTCTGCCACTATCCACATTTTTGTTGAGAGTATGGAGTGGAGGGCAGATATTTGTCTTTTCATTTCATAGGTCTCCAAATAAAGAGGGGATGAATCTGGAGGGTATGTAGGTTTTAGGTATATACTTTAAGTGTGATATCATAATTGGACGGAGACTTATGGGGAATCGTGGATGTGGATAGTGTATTTTGCATGTGGGAATGCCATAAATAATTGTGCATATATGGCAGTTACAGATTGATTGCAAGAATAACCCCAATTCTCCAACTGCTATCTGTATATACTAATGCTTTTTGCAAGATGATTTGTCAGCTTCTCTCATTTAGAGATGGAGTTTCTTTCTTCATCCCCTGAGTCTAGGTCAGTCTCGTGAGTTGATTTAGCAAATAATATAAGGAAGAAGTCAAAAATATACTGTTTTCAAGCCTAAGCCTCAGGTAGTCTTGTTTATTTCTGTTCTTTTGTGGATTCATGCCTTTCCTAAGAAAACAAGCCCATATTAGTTTGATGGAGTATGAGAAACCCTTTGAAGGAGAGCTCAGGCATGCTAACTAATGGTCGTTCAAGCCTTGGAAGAGGGACTTCCAAGCCAGCCTACAGTTAATCTCAAATATGTGAGTCAGCCAAGCCCAAATTATAAGGACCCAGGTGACTCTGGCATAAATTGCCAACCATAAAAATAATGAGCAAAATAAATGGATGCTGTTTTAAGTCACTAAGTTTGGGAATGTTATTATGGAGCAGTAGGTAATTGATAACAGAATATTTATATTTATTTCTTACTACATCTTTTAAAGTTTTGATTTATAAAGATGGTAGCTACATTATTAAATGTTTGGGTATTGATAATTGTTATGCATGCATTATGAGCTGTGACTTTTAGTAAAAAATTGTCTTCCTTTTCCTAAATGAGTTTTTCTTGTAGACTCCTACTTTATCTTATATCAAGATCCCAATCTTTATCTTTTTTATTTTTTAAAGCTGTCTGGAATACCTTTCCAAATCCAATTATTTTTAGTCTTTTTTTCACTATTTTTTGTAGTCAGCATAAAAAATGGTTCTGCTCTGTGAGTCAATCTGAAAACCTTTTTTTATTTAATAAGCAAGTTAAGCCCATTTTATATATTGATACATCTGATATATTTGGTCTCTTTTTATTAGTTTTATTATATTCATTTGGTGTTTTTCAATCTGTGTAGCCTCTATTCTTTGTCTTTGAAAATACGTTCTGTTTCTAGGAATGCTTATAATTTTTATTTGACTGGATATTTTCAAAAGTAATGAAGTTCATGGTCATCTTGTAAAAATATATTAAGGAAGATATAAATATTATTTTTCATATTACATGAGTATAATATACCCAGAAAAGTTACTAAAGTTAAAAAGAGTTGAGCTCTAGTTCCCTAGATACAAAATAAATATAAATATATCAACTGAATCCTATGTATAAGACATACAGATAAAAATGAAATGCTAAAAAATTAGCTAAAATGTCAGATAATAATAAAGATGATGTACCAGAAATATATATGCGAGACCTCTATCATTAAATAATAACACTTCTTGGATAGACTTTGTAAAAGACCAAATGAGTGACTAAATAAATGATATTCTTAGGTTTGAAAGCTCAGTATTGTAAAGATAACAATTCCCACAAAATCATTTATGGAGTCAATACAATTCCATTTAAATTCCCAATGGATTTTATGGGGAAACTTGAGAGCTGTTTCAACATTTTATAGAAGGGCACAGGAACAATAAAAGCTGGGAGACTCCTGATAAAGAATACATTAAAAAAAAAAATATGAAAAGTCCCAGATGGGAAGATAGGCATTGTTCAAAATCCAGACTTATTTTGATTCCACAGTAATTAAGCCAACATGTTATTGGTTTAAGGCTAGATATGTAAACTACCAACAAAAAATATGGAGTCCAGAAATACACCATACATGAATGAACTCTTCATATGTGACAGAGGTGGCATTCTAAGCACTGGGGAAAGGATGATCTTTTCACTTGACAGAGGACAACTGGATATTCATAAGAAAGAAAATGCTTTATTGAACCCTCTATGCCACACTTTATAGAATAATCGGATGTATTCAATGCCTGACTATGAAAAGTTAACATAAGCCTTTTAGAAATAAGGCTTTTATAAAATATAACAGTATTTTCACAACCTTGGGACTATGAAGTGATTTCTTAAACAAGACAGGAAAAAGCAACAACACTAAGGAGTGAGAGAAAAGAGAAAAAACAAAAAATCAGATGACTACACAAACTGTGCTTACTGTAATTTTCATAGTCTCCAAATTTTTTAGACCAGTAGACAATATTTAGATATGTTCGTAACAGTTTGTAAGTTTAATTTTATGTCTATCAAATCTAATTTTTTAAATTGTATTTGTATTCGGAATAGATTTTCTTTTATATATATGCATTTTACTATAATATCTGCCAGCTGAAGATATTTTTATTTTTTAATAGTATGCAGAGAGATAAGTAGTAAAAGAGAAAATGCTAATTTAAAAAAAAAATCTATTTAGTGACAGACATCCCAACTTTAAAAAGACACGTCATGGGGGATTTGTAGAATATTAATTGTCATGGGAGTTTTATGTTAAGAGATTTTTAATAATTGTAAGTAACAAAATGAACTAGAAAAATGGGCAAAAACAACCCTGAAATAAACAAATGGAAATAGATACTTTATGAAGCGTCCTAATGTCCACTAACATATGAAGATTGCTCAACTTAGGAAAAACTACAACAAGGTCAGGATACCAGTAAACGTTATCACAATTCTAAATATTGTCAGTGTAGCCGACCAGCAGGAGCACTGGGCAACAAGATTTCAGTGCCCTTTAGGAAGCTCATGGTTGTTTATAGCTTTAAACAGGGCTAAACCATGAAAACAGTATGGTAAGTGAAGAAAGCCAGACACAGAAACAAACAAACAAAAAATACTGTATAATCTCACTTACATTTGGAATTGAAAAAAAAAAGAAATTCAATACACAGGAACAGAAAAAAGAACAAAAGTTGTAGGGGGTGCGGAGATCTTGGTTAAGGGGCACAAAGTTGCAGTGAAGTAAGATGAATAAGTCTAGAGATCTAATGCATAGCATGAGGACCAGAGCTGATAGCATTTGATAGTGTACTGGCAATTCACTGACAGAGTAGATTTCAGGTGCTCTTACCACACACACAGTAACTACGTAAGATGATGTATATGTTCATTTGCTTGACTGCAGTAATCAATTCACTATGTATATGTATATGAAAAAATCATGTTGGACACCATAGATATATATATATGAGAGAGACAGAGAAAGAGAGACAGAGAGAGAGAGAGACGGTGGGGGGGCTGGGTGCGGGGTGGTTGTGGAGAGAGCATTCATCACCAGCATACACTAAAGTTAAACTTAATTCCATGAGGAACAATTTTACTCCTAGTCCCAGCAATGCTCACACACCACTGGAAACGACAGGAAAGAAAGCCCAAATTGTGATGGTAGCACCATGCAAACACACAAAGGCCCACCATTAACAGGCTGGATAATGAAATGGTGGTGTATTCACAGTACGGAAGAGTAACCAGCAGTGAAAACCAACCAGGTACTACTTCAGGCATCCACACTCACACAATGAGCAGGTGGACCATACCCTTGTCTCCACTGGTTCCACTGGGATCTGCAGGACGGTACAGGGACAGTTCCCCTTATAAACTTAGTAAGGTCTTGGGGTCAGAGTCATTCTGGTTCACAAACCATCCCCTTCTTAAGGACATTGTGGGGGACAGGGATAGCCCCAAAATGGTCTTGGGAGTATGACAGGAGCACTGTGGAGTCAAAGAATAATGTAAGGTCTGGCCAAAAGAGCTAGGTACAAGAGTCTTAAGACTGGGTGGGGCTGGGACAGCTGTAGCACCCTACTTGGATCTTTGCACAGGGCCCTCAAGGGTGGCTGTCTGGAAACTGTGGGTTCTGCTGCTTGGAAGTTTCTCAAGGGGCTGGGATGAAGGAACAACTGAAACTTGCCCTCCTCCCCCAATACAGGAATAGCAGGTACAGGGGCTCCAGGGCATGCGCCCAGGCACTCTAGCCTCCCAGGCCTCACCACCATGTCAGTCACTGGAGTTTTTGCTCTAGCTGTTGACCAGAGGATATTTGGTCTGGCACTTCTTGAACTCCACCTTTACTTGGTGTTTGTTCAGGTTGACCTGTTGGCCAGGGCCTTCCCGTGCTGATAGTTCGGGTACCTGTTCTTCTCAAGATGCAGCTCCTGCTGCCGATTCTTGTTGTATACTCTGATCCTGTTTCTGCCTTCTCAGGGACCCTGAGGATGGTGGGGGACCCTTGAGATATACAGGTTTTTGCATCCTTGTCCCTGTTCTGTTCTCTGCATCTCAGGCTTAAATCTTACCCTCCAAGCTGTGCCCACAGTGCTGGTGCTGGGGCCTTCTCTGTCTCACTGTAATTTTTAAATAGACCAGTATTGCTTAGTAACGCATAGTAGTCAAGTGGCAAAATCTGAATATAAGTAGAGAGTTTAAATAATATAATTACCATTTATGAAGACAAGTTTTAAACATAATTTCATGAACATTTGATTAAACCTTCTACTTCTTGTGCTTTGAAACAACTGCTATGAGGTATAGTTGGAAATATATAGCAAGAGTGAATGTGTTCATCAACAAGTCAATGTTTTAATTTCTTATTTTATCATTCAGCTTCTCAAATGTCTAAAACGTTTCCCTGCTATCACATCGAGAATATGAGTTTTTGAATACATCGCTTATTTTGACATGAGGTGATTTGGCAGTGCTTTGGGTTCTTTAGAAAGAAAGCTTTCTAAAATTGTAACATTACTAATTCCTTTAACTTGTGCATCAATCCAACTTGGCTGACACAATGACAAGGAAAA
>RJWJ010045737.1:0-11638 GCA_004363605.1 Indri indri
CTTCTCGCACTGTCCAAGAAGTGCACAGGTGGCCGCGCCACCCACCAGGCGGGTCTGTCTACATTCAAAGCTCTACCGGGAGGTGCGCCATTGGCCCGCGGGCAGCCTTACTTCGTCCCGCAGGTTACCGTAAGCCTCAGACTCCTCTCTCCCGCAGAAGCTGATACTGCAGCCTCTGCCTTTGGCACAAGCAGCCTGCCATCACTTAAAGCCACAGCCCTTCATTTATGAAAAACGAGAGCCAGACGCTGGACTGATCGATGGCCACTTAGTTAAATATCAGCTGGAACGGTGGAAAGAAAAACTGGCCCTCTCTGCATGGATAATGGAGTTATTTTTAGATTTGTGAGCCTTTTCCACTCCCCTCTCTAATTGAGGTCATTAGGTTATTACACTTACTAATAGAAAAGGGAAACTTGCTCTTCCAAACCCATATACTAAATGGGGTTATGAACTAGGGGACGGGCAATGAATGAAAGGGGCTGTTTGTGACTTCGGATTTTAAATGACATTACAAAATGAATGGTGTTTCCCTCCGAATTTAATTTGACCACATAGAACATGGTCCAACGGTGTTTTCACAAAAAAAGTCTGAAGTGCTGATTTGAGCATTGGAGATCACACGTATTTTTAACATTCACTTTGTACTTGTCTCTAGTAAGAGCCCGGGAAGTGAGTGCTAAACACCAGCACTGTCTTGTGGACGGTTAAGAGCGACTCGAATTTAAGAAACACTTTTTCACTGAGTACCTTTTGGCCTCAATGGTGTCCCAAATGCTTGACTTTAAAAAAAAAAAATGTGGTATTAAGTTGTTCTGAAATCACAAATCAGTGAGTCTAAGTTTTAAAAATAAGTAATTGGTTTCCTAATGTAGAAATTGAAGTTTGAGGAAAATCAGCCTGGATAATAATAAAAGAAAAAACTAAATGTATACTTCTCTTGATCCCAGATCTAAGCCTTATTTTTATTTATTTAGTAATCTACTTCAAGTAAATATCAGCAAGTTTTGTCACTCAAGGGACAGGAAAAGCAGAAGACAGCTTTACCAGATACCCACAAGCAATTCCGAAGCACGTTCAGTAAATTTACTTAAAATTCACTTTCCGATAGTAGCCAAATTACTAATAGAAGGAAGAGACAGAAAGAGAATCAAATCACTCTCCAAATTTATGGAAACTGAAGATGAAAAAATTAAAAATTACAGTTGGTATAATTTTGAAGCATAATTTTATGAAAGCCATTATGTTCTATCACAAATATATACCAGGTGATATTTTTGCTTATTAAAAGGGCGTTGGGAACAGGGAATTTCGGCATGCATGTGGATGTTTCCCCCCAACCCCTCCGCACTCAACCTTCCTGTCCCCAGCGCCTCAGAAGCCACTGACATCTTCCAACCCGTCAATCACAGCTACAGGAAAACCCTGAGGTCCTCCCTCATTTTTTGTCTAAGCGGATTAACAGCCAGCCAGTTCTTCCTTCATAATGTGTCTGAATCCACTGCACTTTTCCTACTGGTGCTACCTCCACTCTGGTCTTGATGTGCATCAACAGATTCCTGAACTATCAAAAAACATCTCTTCACCTTTCAGAGAGCTACTAGATTATTATTCCATATTCTTTAAAAATTTTTTTAGAGACAGGGTCACACTGTCACCCAGGCTGGAGTGCAGTGGTTGAGCTCACTGCAGCCTTGAACTCCTGGGATCAAGTGATCCTCCTGTCTCAGCCTCCCAAGTAGCTGGGACTACAAGCAGCACATGCCACCAGGCCCAGCTTTTTTCTTTTTGTTTTTAGAGATGGAGTCTTGCTATGTTGCCCAGGCTGGTCTCAAACTCCTGGCCTCAAGTGATCCCCCTGCCTCAGCCTCCCAAAGTTCTGGGATTACAGGCATGAGCCATCACACCACATTGTTTGTACATGTATACTCTTTTCCTCAAAAAGAGCCTCTCATTGAATGCATTAAAAAACAAACCAACAAAAAAACAACACACTTCACTGTACAGTTCCATGGACCTGAATCATCCAGCTCCTGCCTAAGACTCCCAGCCTCTCTTCTGTCCAAGTCACATGTGCCACGCACATCTCAACTCCACAACCTTGTCAATGTCGCCCTTTCCAGAACGCCTGGCTTTCTTCACTGACCCACTGTGGAAACCTTCTGGGAATGCTAAATGCCAACCGTAGACACCATCCCTTCCCGGAAATGCCTAGAAAGAATATCTATGCTTCTGGATTGGTTGGCAAGTTATTACTCAGAACCAATTAACCAAGCATTATTTTCACAGTAAATGCTGTGAAAATACAAAAGAAATTTAAGATATGGTCCCTGCCTTCAAGGAGCCTGGAACCTGGGTAGAACTAAGACGTCCAGGCCCAATTCTTTGGTTAGCTGTCAAAGCAGATGACCTCACCGGAGGGGAAGCAATACAGGAATACAATAAAAAAAACCAAAGGCTTTAAATATGAAAAATGCTGACCATGATGCCTATACCATAACAGACACATCCTAAGTGTTACTTTCTGCCTGATTCTCCCTGGTAGCTTGCCCTTCACAGGTATTTACCCTCTACTTACAGATGATAAAACACACTGTGTCACTTAGACACTGATTTGATTTTTTTATTCAGCTGCTCCTAGATCAGTGTTTGTGTTTAAACTCTTTACAGTCCAGATAACACATTTATTTAATTCTCTTTGTATTGTAACACGCAGAATTCCATGCAACGTGAAAAAAGGGAAAGGCGGGAATCTGAACAGAAAGATGTTGTCTGCTCGTGCATTAAATGTATGAAGTGCTCCAAGAAAAAAAAATGGATTCACCATAATTGAATTAGGAGTCCCTGGGACACAGGCACTTAGTCTCTGGCTGTCGTCCCATCAGTGTGCCTGAATTTTGCTAGCTACTGAGCAGCATCAACAGCAGAGGACATCTTGCAGAGAAAAGCCGCATCAGATGGCTCAGCTGTGTGACCTTCTCCCCATCGTGTACCCAGACGGGGAACTGCTCAGCGCGTCCACCCTTTCCGTTGAGACAATTTTACTTAAGGTAGACTGCTAATGTCATTCAAAACCCACCTTTGTTTAGGTACTACTTTAGGTTCGATTGCACTTGCAAAAAAAGATTTGGAGGCACTTTGAAGAATTAGTCAGAGGTTTGGGGGGTGGTGACCTCGGTCCTGTTCAGGCTTACCTAGAAACCCACCTGGAGACCCTTTTTATGAAGAAACTGCGATTACCACCATCAACATGGTCACTGGCTTTGGCTGTCTGTGCAGAATACTGTTCCAATTATGCAAGCATAAACCAAGAATTAGAAAAAGCTAAAACTAACGTGGGTGTGTCCTTTGACAAATAGTGATTGTGACATTAGTTTCTAGACACATAAGACATTTATTAGAACTTCTGCTACATAATGTAATAATATGTCTACTACTGAAGTGGGTAAGCTGAAGTTATTACATAGACTTGCAACAAAAGGACAAGTGATAGTTCCAGGATGCCCTATAATCAGTCATTTTTACCCCAAATCTAATGCTCCAAAACCATTTAGAAAAAGTTAACAATAATAAGATATATGTACACATACACGTACTACTTAATTTATACATATATAAAAATACAAACATACATGTATGTGTACATATACACATATACATACGGTATATATACTTCTGTAATGGGTATGAGAAAACTAAAGGGTTAAGGGAATTTGTTTTAATTACTTGGCTTTTGCCCTGGTTGCATCTTTCCTTTCTAATTGTTTTATAATAGCACCCAGTACACGTTAGGCAACCAGTAAATATTTGCTAGTTATAAAATGAAGAGAAAGAACACTTACATAAGGACTTTATGTTCATCTAGTATCTGGCGTTCCTTCCACCTTCTCCACTCACTTACTCATTTACACATATACCGTGTATCTACTATAGCTGCTAGGGTGGTTCCCTAAGAAAGAACCAGATGCAGATCCTGCCCTCAGTGAATTTCCCGTCTCAAAAAACAAAACTGAGCACTAAACGGATCCCTCTAGTATAAAGTAGGGAATGAAAGAGAAGTATAAATGCTCCTGGAATCCACAAGGTGGACAGGATATAGATCTAGAAGGCTCGGGAAAGTCTTCGTTAAGGAGGGTGCTTTGGAGCTGTATTCAGTGGAGTCACAATTACAGGGGTACTAGGACCTAACTGTAAGGAAAAACTCACACACAGTACAAGAGTCCTTGAGACTCACTGAGTTTGCCGGGTTGCAGATTGACAAAGCCTCTCTCAGTAGATCCAACCCAGCAACATTTTCCTCTAGGGTTGGAGTTGTCTTTCTCTAGCTGAGCACCTGCTAAAGGACTTGGCTTGGTTTAGGGGCCAGGCTGGCTGTATGTGGGCAAAGTATCTTTAACCACCAGGACTGCATAGAGTAGAGAATGTTCATGCCACAAGTAGTGTTTAGAGACTGAGTGGACACCTGAAGGGAGGGCACATTCCTGTCCCTCCTCTAGAACCTACTCCTGGACCTTTGCTCACTGGGGGGGCAGGAAAGGCGAGACTTCCTTCTTTATTTAATTTGCATTTTTTTTTTTTTTTTTACTTTAGTTGTTTGCGTGCTGGATCCACGCAAGTTAAACACAGGTGGTAATGCCAAGCTTCCATAAGACAGATCTGAGCATGCAGGTGTTAGGGGCAAGGGCAGCAGTCCAGTGACAGTATTTGAACAGAGGATGAAGAAGGTACAGGAAGTCTACAGCACACCGTATCCTAGACCCTAGTTCAAGTCCTGGTTCTCCTCACGCTAGCTGTTTGATGATAGGCAAGTTACTTAACAATTCTCTGCCTCGATTTTCTTATTTGTAAATTCCAACTCATTGTGATTTGGGTAAGGATTTAATATGGTAAGTAAGACTATCTGGCACTTAGTAAATATTCAACAAAGAGATGCAGGAGAAGAGGAACTTCAACATGCCGCTGGAGCGTCTGAACAGTGGAGATGGCATTATAAAGGGCAGTTGGTGCCAAATTATAGAGAGTCCAAGGTATAAAGCAGACTCTTCCAAAAAAATATAATGTGTGCTATGCAGGCAATTTTAAATTTCCTAGTTGCCACGTTGACAAAAAGTTAAAAAAGATACAGTTAATTTTAATATTTTATTTAACACACATACATCCAAAATGTCATTTTGGTATAGTCAGTATAAAAATTGAGATATTTTGCAACATTTTTTCATTCTAAGTTTGTGAAATTTTTGTGTATTTTACACTTGCCGCGTATCTGAATTCAGACTGATTACATTTCGAATGCTCAGCAGCCTTGCACTGGCTGCCATATTGGGCAGATCAGCTGCAGATAATGGAGAACCACTGAAGGTTCTCATCAGCAGGATGGAATGCTTTGGAAAGACAAAGCTGTTCTCTGTGCTTGGGATTATGGGGGGACAGAGTGCAAGCATAAAGACAGGTTACACAGTTGCCATCGTCACCTAGAGGACAGTCATCCAGGGTCTGAACGTAGGAGTGGCAAAGGCAGAAGAGGGGAAGAAACACTGTGGATGAGAGTCCATTGATCTCAGGAGGAAGACAGAAGGAGAGAATAGCATTGAAGATGGGGCTGTCAGGCTGGATATGCTAAGACAAAATAATTGGTTTATCTCTAAATACAAAAACTAACTGTTCCCTCCATTTGATATTGCATGGCTTCCGATTTAGCTTACTTGGTTATATAAACAAACTCTTGAGTTCCTTCCTTACAGATTAAAGAGAAATAAAAACACTGCATGCTATTGTAACTAAAAAACTAAATGTCTCTAACCTCATTCTCCTAAAAAAAAAAAAATACATATATATATAGACAAAGCTGTAAAATATTCACCAGATATTCATCTGTCTACTATCCTGGTAGCTCCCCGAAGGCAAAAACCACATCTCATTCACCTCTGCCTCCCCCTCCCTAAATAGGCAAGCACATCACAGTAGGTGTGTGAGATCAGTATGGGTTTGTTGGATTGAACTGAACCACAGAACCACCAGACCGAACAGTTTTCTTCTTTTGAGATGTCATTTCTATCTGCCTTTAAAACAACTTTGATTACAAAATACCTACAGAGCTCAAGTTATGTTCTTACCCCAGTTTCCCCCTCAGATAATTAGAGTTTTTGTTGCAATGTCAACAACAGATGTTCACATACACTTGGTTTTCTCAATGAGTTTTAACCAGTTCCTGACTTAACATCCCTGTAGATTAACAGGGGAAGAGGAAATGAACAAAGAAAATGTGCTTTGCTTTTGTTGGACCACAGATTATTTTAGGAATGGATGGAAATTGCAGGAAGAGTCCCCACATGTGATTCTGAAAGTTACCTCAAAAGTGTTCTTTGACCTTTAATTAACCTCATTTTTTTCAAAGCAGTAAACTAAGCATGATATAGAAAGTGACATATAATTAGACAAAAAATTAAGTGGAAAAAAAAGTTAACGCTAATTTAGGTGCAGAGGCATATAGGAGTATTAACAGGCAATTTATCTTTTTGCTATTGTCATTTTAACCAAGAGACTCTAAGGGAGAAAAGGAAGTAAGAAAACGTTCCCATCTGAAACGTCTGGAGACCGACTCAGGTATCAGGTGAGTTGAAACTGCGTAAATGACACCCTGTCTTCCCAATCATTATCTTAAAGATACTCACAAGGCCTGAGCACAAGCACTGTCCCCGTTTCCCCACCTCCCACCTCAGTGACAAAGACTGTTCCAAGGGCGCACATCCTCACCTCTGAGAGAAGATGCTGAATCACAACTGTCAGTGCTTCGAACTTGGTATTGCCGCGGGAAAGAAGCTGCTTGAGCTGCAGGATAAATCCACTCTGGTTTTCACATTTGGTCTTATACTGAGCCAATTCGAGGGTTTTTTTGGAGGACAGCACATCTGGAGACGTCTGCGTCTGGATACATAAACTTCTGGGATTCTTTTGCCTGCCCTTTTCAACTGCAAAAGGAATTAAATGCAGGCACAGAGATACGTGATGTTAATTTTTACAGTCACCACCACATGGGTTCAGAAACAACCAGATAAACCACAGAGAAGCATTTCAGTTATGTTCACATAAGGGGCACGTAGGGATGAGAACTGGAATTAATCAGAGATCTAGACGTCTGGAATTCACAAACACAGACGATGCCTCCAGTTCTGACTTTAAAAGATTTATATGGAGCAGAGAATCGTGAGCACGAAACCAGTAGAGTTAGCAACCCAGAAACACAAAAATTGTGTGCAAAGTGATGTTCATTTCCTGGTTTCTAATTTTCCAATTAAATTGGCAGAGGAACCTGACTGTGGCTAGTATCCTAACTGTTCTGATCACAGAGGCTGAAAGAAAAACACAAATGATTGGATTTGAAATGTCTTTCCTTCCTCCCTCCAAACGTCTCATCCTTTCCCTGATGGCGGCCTGGTCGTTACAGAGATTTCTACTGCAAATGTGTCATTTCCCAATCTCTAACAAATCATCACATACACTGAAAATCTACTCACATTTTACCTTGTCAAGTTCACTGTTAAGAGTGCTATATGTCTGACTACACTACTCCATTTTCTATCAAACACAAACTTTGTTGGTTCTTTTTCTGCCAGCAGTGATAAGGGTTCTAAATATTTTTTTAAAAGCACATGCTAACACTCCAAATCCATCTAAGATGCTACGCTGTGATTATTCTCTTCCTAATGCCATGGTGCCCAGGGAATTACTCTATTGTAAATGAAAAACTGTTCAGTTTTGAAACCATTCCAAATGTGTCAGGCACTTTAAATACCAAACAGAATTGGAAAA
The DNA here is from genome assembly GCA_004363605.1 of Indri indri. Taxonomy (NCBI): domain Eukaryota; kingdom Metazoa; phylum Chordata; class Mammalia; order Primates; family Indriidae; genus Indri; species Indri indri. The sequence goes on from RJWJ010045737.1 coordinate 7,810, forward strand.
ACAGGAAACAAACTGCTTAGCTTCTTGAAATAAACAAGTCAAATAATCAAAACACATCTAAATCTGGAGGAAAAAAAAAGACACTAGAAACAAAAAAAAATCTTTCCTTATTCTAATAGGCTTTCTCTATGTCATCCACATTTTCTGGTAACAAACAAACCTAAGACAACTTTTTAAGCAATTAGTAATTATTTCCTTTAATTGTTCAGGGAGGGGCAAACGACTACAGTGATTGCGTGAAGGAAAATAAACAAAGAAACCTCAGTATTCATGTTCCAAGAACCAGTGGCAAATTATACTCAATATACTCTAAGTTAAAATCAGAAAAAAAGGCTCTCACTTCCTATGGTTGCATTAGATGGTTAAACAACCCATTTGTGTTAATACACGATAATTCTCAGTTCTACAATGACTAAAATATCCTTTATGTTCTCATTAATACTTGAAGAGAGGGGGAAAGTATTTATCCACTCTTTATTATTAGCAATTATTAATAGTGGCTTATCAGTGATTGTCATTTCCACAGCATATGGAGAAAACCACCGAGTTAATACTGTTATAATATTACAGTCCTGAAAGAAGAACTAATTATTAGAGTTGTTTACTACATTAATGAAAAAGAATCTATTGGACAACTTGTCAAATATCTGAGGTTAGTATTCCTTTATGTCATTTCCTAAGTGTTCTTAAAGATTATATTCATCACATAACATCATAATTACATAGTGTTTTACTATTCACAGGGCATTCTCACTTTCCCTCTTTTGATCCTCCCAGGAACCCCGGATAGGGAAGTGGGGATCACGGATGTGGAGGTGCTTGCCCCAGTGTAGACAGCTTCTATGGGATAGATTCAGAGTCAGAACCCAGGCTTCTGATGCCACGGCGCTGCTGTACCCATATATTTTGGAAAGTGGACTGAGTAGAAACACATTATGTAAATAAAAAAATATTTATGCAATAAGCTTAACAAAATGCTACTTTAATATATGCAAGCCTATTATAGCTCATTTAAATAAATCTACACATAAACATTTATGCGTCATAATTTTATAAAAACATAAACTTAATTCTTTGACTATCTAGATTCTAGACAGTCCAAATTCTAGATTCTAGAATTTACCACAACAGAGATATAAATTCATTCTCCTGATATCATTGCTGTATGTCCTACCAATACTTACTTTAAAATTTGATTGGTAATTGCTTTATCATTTTTTGAGGTCTAAATAACATTTGATTCTCATTCTAGAATGTCTACACTAATCAATGTTATTATTTAACACAAAATTAAGAGTTTTAAAACTGTCAGGTTATAATTATTTACAAAATCTGGGAGGTGAATCTTCTATGGTAATATTTTTATAGAAAATATTCTTTAAGATTCTTAGTTTTTTTTGTATAACAAAAATATTGTATTAACACATATAAAACAATGTTTACTTTTTCAGGGAAGAGAATAGGAACCAGACAGATGAAGGATGTCCTAAGGTATTTTTTATACCCTTTAACCATGGGGTAAATGTATTACCTATTTGAAAATTAAACATAAAATTAAAAAATAAATAAAATTATTTTTAAAAGATGGTTAAAGTGAATTTTGAGCACTTAAATCTTTAACAGCTATCCATCAAGAAAACATGGTCTATCTGGAATTCTTCCTTGGTGGATCTAGAAAGGAATCTAAATATTACACAGGTTTTGTGACTACTCAGAAGAGGTTTACAATTAAGAATAAAAGATCGCGTTGACGTATTCTTTTAAGATAACGTGTCTTCAAATTTTAACATAACAGCAAATAAGCAAACAGACTGCCCTCTACCTGGAGCTGGAAAAGCGTGTGGTGACCTCGATCTTCCGCTCCATATACTGTGCTCCCTAAGGCTAGAATCACACCACGTGGCAGCCGATGACCCAATTTGCACACCCTTCCCTCTCTCCTCACTCCTGGCTCAACTGAAGATCGGAGAGCATGCAAAAATCTCCAGTAATGCTCAAAGCCTTAAGGCTCATAAATACAGGAATTCGTTAATGCTGAAAAACCATGGGTTTTCCTTAAATCCTGCAGGATTCATTATTTACATGAAACTAGCATAATCTGAGCCAAACCTTGCACTTAGATGATGTTTATCGGCATGTTACTGTTTTGATAATGCAGCTGTATTTACAAGTATAACATATTTTGTTTATCATCCCTATGCACAGGACACATTCTGATTTCTAAGGATCAATTTAATCGGAAACCTTAAAATTAAATGTTGACTTCTGCATCAACTCAGATTTCTCCCAACAAGATAATTAACCACCGTCAGCTCTGACCCAGCCTTACTGGGATTCACTCTAATGACACTGAAACCTCCATCAGGAAAACAAAGTCCTGAACCAAATGCATTTGCTAACTTGAAAAACAGCTGCATAACATAGTTTGCTATCTTGGTTCTTTCTGCTCAGAAACCTCAATTTAATAAAAATTTAAAACTAGCCCAGTGAACTCATTTATCATCATCTTAAAGCAAGTAGTTGGGTAAAGAGGCTCATTCTGCAGACTCAAGTCTCTCAAGCATATATAGTCAAGACCAAAGACAACTTTTGAGAACAAGGCTTAACCATTAAAACACCGACTAACCATCATCACACACTAGCAGCTAAGGACACATTTATTCTAAGGCCAAACAAGCCCTACTGTTACTGAATCTACTGGTTTTCCAAATTATTAAAATCAGGTTAGACAGAGGTAAGATCTACTAAGAGTTTGCCTTGAGTCCCATGAAACACAAAACTAAACACAGAATTCAGTAACTAATGTTGTCTAGTTTTTTGTGCACTCATTGACCTACTCGTCAAGTATTTATCAAGATCTACCATGATGGCATTGCTGTAGTGTGTGCGGACCTGCCTTGGTGCCTTGGGGGCGGCGGGGGAGGTATCATAGAGAAGATGGCATTGCTCGGGGACACACGAAGACACCAAAGATCTCTGTTGACTCATGTTTCCCTGGTGTTAATCTCTTGCTGTTCACCTCTCACATATCCACCTATCTGTATAAAGGTGACAGTCACCAGGTGGTATGTACTTTCCACTACATACTGCATTAAAAAGTAATGTCTGTAAGTTAATAAAAATGTAAGTAATGAACTCAGGGGCTGGTGAGGGGTCTCTGAATCTCTGCCAGCAGCCTGGAAAGGCAGCCAATTCCCTTTTTTCTGCCTTCATCTAAAGCTACATCCATAAAAGCCATAATAGGGACACTTATACACAGTTCTTTGTTTCCTCAGCATTTGATGATGGGTGTTTACCCTGGGACACTTCACAAAAACAAAGCATTAAAATGGGAATTATTGGGAAATATGTTTTTGAATAAGAGTATTCAGATATGAAACCATCACCCAAATGACTATTGCTCATTCCACAAATACCTATGGGATACCTTCCTAACAAATTGGTCCTTGCTCTCTAGGAACTTTCTAGATACTGGAATTCTGTACACAGTGTGGTGGGAGTACAGACAGAGGGACACTTAGATTTGGGCGGTCAAGAAGGGCTCCCGAGAGGCAGAGTCTGGGTGGACATTCGCACATTTGGCAGACAGGTGAGCAGAGGACGGGCCCCCGCAGGGAAGGGAAGGCAGCAAACACAGGGACAGAGGGCACGAGGGCTCCCAGACGCCATCCGTCACAACACAGCCAGCACTCCCGAAGCTGAAGTAAAAGCAAGCAATGGAAACATAAGCAGGGGCGAGAACATGGGCACCGTGCAAGGTTTTGTCCTGTAGGAGGCAGGGAACAACCTGAGCTGGGCCTGGAGGCGCCGTGCAGGAAGCTGTGCAGAG